>RJWM01009970.1:0-65826 GCA_004363535.1 Dasyprocta punctata | reverse complement strand
GTCGTCCATCCAACACAAAAGGACTGTGAGAAACTGTCATAGCACAGAAGGACCTAAGGCAACACGAGGAAGGGCGCTAATGGCTTGATGACTGTCCTGTGTTAAACCCTGGAACTGTACAGAGTGTCAGGCAAGAACTAAGGAGTCTCAGGCAATAGACAATCAACCTATTGTGATGGTTCAGGTAAAACTAGCAATGAAAAAGGCGGGAACTCTACACTGTCTTTGCACTTTTTTCAATGAATCTAAAACCAGTTTAAAATAAAGGCTTAATCTAAATAATATATACCCAGGAGCTGGAGCCAAGTTGTAAAAGAGTAAGAAATCCAGAGTTTGTGGAAGTGTGTGGAGGAGGAGCAGACAGCCCAGGGCCGCAAAGCTCTACGCTATGGACTCCTGGACTCCACCGGATTCTGGCTGGGCCGCTCCCCACAGCCCCCAGCAGCTCCTTGGCCCCCAGAGCAGACCCTTAATTCCCTGGTCAAGTCTGCCTCCCCCTCTCAACTTAGCACACTGATTGGTTTTGAGCCAACCACTAAGGAAGACACTTACTTGTGAAAAGAAAACACCCTCCAGTGCAAAAGTAAAATGAAAAGATTCAAAATCATTCACAGATTTAAAAAGGAAGAAACACACAATGCTTCTAACCCTTGTGTAGAATTGGTAAACACGCACGAAAAGGGGGAGGGAGGTCGGGGGGGTGGAGGGGAGAGGGAAGGGAAAGGGAATAAAAATGGAATTAAGATGTGTCAGATATAGGAACAAACTCCAGACAGGGAAAAGAAAAAGGAAAAAGGAAAAAAAAAAAAAAAAAAAGGAAAAAGCAGTCTTCTTTAAAAGGAGAAAAAAACTCCAGCAACCATACCACTACTCTGAAGTCTTGGGAGAGTAGCAAAGGCTTGTTAAAATGCAAAATGACTCTGAAAACTGTTTTATTCCTTTCTGGGAATAACAACTCTCAGAGGAAGAGCAATGAGTTGCAAATGACTCTGACCAGCAGAATTTCATGCATGATATAAAAATTTCATGTCTGATATTATTTTCAACACACCCAACGAGACTTTCTTAACCTACGAAAGAATTAACTAGCTGTCACTTTATCATCCCACACCACATTCTGGTGGGAACTTACCTGGGGGCCAGAGAGAATCTGAAAATGTTGAGCTGGCATTTCGGCATTTATAGTTTTGTTCACCAATTTCCACAACCTTCTAAACTGTTTCTTTCCTAGACGACAGCCAACGAAGTCTATCAAAGTCCTATACTATGTGGGCATGGCTAGTCTTTGTGGAAAACTTTATTCCTCTCAGAGATAATTCATGCAATGACCTGTATAAAATGCAGACTGACGCCTTAAGAATGAACAAAATAATGTGACCATAACAGTTTCAGCAGAGTCACTCGCCACATGATCAGATTCTAAAGACAGACTTGAAATTTCTGTCTGTATTTATTTTGTGATGAGAAGGAAGGTCCAGCGACGGTTTCTCTTTCCGTCTCACTCTTTTCCCATCTGTCCCTCTACAGCTTTTGTCCTTCCCTCTCTCCTGTCTCGTTTTTGATACTGAAAATGAGAGCTGATGACCAGGTGGCCCAAGAGCAGAGGGGATCAGGACACTGCACGACCTTCATGGCAGCTGGCACCGAGGAGCCCATCACCAGCCTCCAGAGCAAGGGCACAGAGGCACAGCTCTCCTGACCATGCAGCCTCCAGAAGACTGGCAATCAATGACACCAGAGAGGAAACCTACACCCCAGCACACACATACACAAGAAAATGAAAACAAAAACTAAACCCTTGATTTCCAAAGGACAGAGGGAGGTAAAACGAAGTGATTGAACTCAGACCCCTGGTTCCCAGTCTGGCTTCCACTCTACAGAGGGTTCTACCAACACGTTCTTCCCCTTTGTTAGTGAAGAAAAAAGATGACCACCACTTATGACTCACCTAGCACCAATACACTACCTCTGGCAATCACCTTATTTCATAGTCGGACATCATCGATTGTGAGACTCAGCCAATTTCAGGGATCTTTAAATATGGTGGGAAAGCAATGTTTAAACATGACTAAAGAAAAACTACATCCTAATTTCAGAGACATTAACATGTGAAGAAAGAAAAAAAAAATCTCAGCATCAATGAAATGTGCTGAATTGTTTAGGCCTCAAAGGAAGCAAAGGACCAGTAAACATCATTTCACAATTTCAGATGATGGAAGAACAGAGAAGAACCAAGGCTCAAAGATGCGGCAGGGGGCCCTCGGCCCTGGGGGAGTAAGGCAAACCCCTAAAACGACAGAGGGGTGCTCCGCCTTCTCCTACAGCCTTCAAGGGACTTCTTATCTCCCAGCAAATCAAACTGAATCCCAAACCTAACCTCTTCACCCAGGAAGAAAGAGATTGACACAGTGCTTTCACAAGAACACCTGGCACAAGACAGTCAGCATGCACACCGTGCCCTGCTTAAGCCAGAAAGGACACTGAGGAGGCAAAAAAGAATCCTTGCTTTAGTATATAAGGAAAGAAGGAAGGAAGGAAGGAAGGAAGGAAGGAAGGAAGGAAGGAAGGAAGGAAGGGTGGGCGGGCAGCCAGGCAGGCAGAAAGACAGACAAAGGAACAAAAAAAAAAAACAATAAATAACTTCATATCAACACCACAAACAGGGTAACACATTAAGGTAAGTGTGCTGGGAATATGCCACAGTTAAGATAACTTTGTTAACACCAGGCGTGGTGGCGCACACCTTCAATCCCAGCACTCGGGAGGCTGAGGTAGGAGGAGCACTGTGAGTTCAAGGCTGGCTTGGGCTACAGTGCGAGCGCAAGGCTTACCTAAGCTACATAGCGCGACCCTGTCTCAAAAGACTAGGGCCAGGAGTTTGGCTCAGTGGCTTAAGCACCTGTCTGACAGGCATGAGGTTGTGAGTTCAATCCCAGGTGCCACAAAAAATAAAAAAGATAACTTGTTAACATGTCATCTGTGATCAAAAGAGAAAAAAAGAAAGCAACAGCAAGACACAGTGGTACACGGCTGCGACCCCAATTACTCAGAGGCTGAGGCAGGAGGATGGCAAGTTCCCAGACAGACTGGGCAACATAGCCCAAAGCAAAATGAAATGGATGAGGGGTGGAGTTCACTGGGAAAGCACCCTCCTAGCATGCTTGAGGCCCTGGTTCAATCCCAGTACCAGGAAGGGTATTTGAGGGTAGAGAAGAAGCAAAGACAACCACTCACAGCCTAAAGATCTAGACAACTAGACAAAGAACACAACTGAGCCACCCCCAGTGCCCCCAGCGACTCTGACACTTGTCTGCACCCCCACCCAGACACAGCACTTGGCAGCCCTGACACCTTCTAGGCAGCTTCTAGTGCCCTACGGGTCCAGGCCGTGCCTGCTTGGACTCCTGTACTGGCCACTATCAACCCTACTGGTTGCTGGACTTAGAGACTCCGGTTCAATAAACCCAAGATAACTCATTCTTTATTACTGTCCGCTCTTGTTTGGAGTCAGGTAAGAGCAAACAGCACCAATAAACTTTGCCCCTGGGCAGGTTCCTACAATCTTTCTTTTCTACCTGTGAAGCAAAGATTAAAGGGCTATGGATGCTCAGGAAACCTACGAGGAGCTATCAGAGCTTAGACTGTTGGATTAGCAACACAAACCATCAGCCTCCTGGCTTATCTGTCTCTTTAATCTTGCTCAACAGTTAACACTTGGGAAACATTCCCTTGTCTCTTGGAGACATTACTTTCCAGTTATAAGCTATGAGGATGTCCCTTCCAGTCATCAAATTTAATGTGATGATTATTAAAGGGAATTAATGCCCACTTTCAACTTGAGGGCCTGGGCTACAAATTTCTCCTCTTTTGGCTGGAAGAGACCAGACCGAGGAAGAAACCCAAATAAAGTTAAAGGAAATATCTGCTGCTGTTCAATTATTTAATATATCATGGAAGACAGAGGTAGTGGTGCATTATCTACAGAGCTACGATTAACACACAGGGCCATAATGAACTTTTACTGTCCAGAGGACACTCCGCAATGGCATAGGAGGCGTGGTAGATAAAAGGTTCCACAGTGCAATAGAAATCAATAGCCCTAAAAGTAAAATCAACTGCTGGTATTTACTGCCACTTTCCTGCCGGCATCTGTATTCTGTCATTTAACCTCAGCCTTAGTTAGGTTCTGTTCCCATCTATATTTACAGCTGGAAAAAAAGCTACGATGTAGTGAAGTTACATTTCCTTACCTTTACCATGGAGGCCAAGTTCACGGAGCAGGAAGGCTGGAAGCTCAGCACCACCACTTAACAGTTGTTATGACCTTAGAGGAGCTGCCTAAGTATCCTAAGCTTCAGTTTCCTTGTCTGGCAAAAAGGGGTAAACTCAGAGAGAGAAAAAAAAAGGGCTTTAATCAAACACTTGGCTCAGTGTGAGGAATATTCTACATGTGCAAAGGGTATCATTCTAAATATCTTGCTCCTCTATTACTGCCGCTATGCGGGATGTCACATCCCTAGCTGACTTTACAACATCAACAACTTACTAGTCATTTATTTTAACCATTTATATTATGTCTAAAGGAGGCTGAATGCCACCGTTAATATGAACGAGAGCTAGGCAGGGTGGCACATGCCTACAATCCCAGCACTCTGGGAGGCCAAGGCAGAAATATTTCAAGTTTGAACCTAGCTTCAGAAGCTCAGTGAGATCCTGTCTCAGAATAAAATCTTGGTTGGAGATAAACCTTGGTATAGGGCAGCACTGGTGCAGTTCAGTGCAGGAAGGCATGCATTTGCACATGCAAATGGGAAACTTTTGGGGACGTTTTCCACCTTTCCCATTCTTATGTGGAAGCCACCTGAGTCTATCTCCAGGTAAATTCCCACCACTGACAACCAATTCAGAGAATTCAAAATACACATTTTTTAGATATGCTCCAGACTCAACAAAAATCATCATCATAACCTAATGCATTTACTCGTTTTTCAGAGTACACAACCTGTAGATTATGGTTAAAATGCATAAGGGAATGTTCCATCTTTCAAAGACGTTTGCATATTCAACTTGTAAGCAGCAATCTGCTGTGGTGTAAGCAAAGCATGCTATCACTGACGTCTTATATTTCAATTTTCTTTACACCAAAACAACAAAATATTTAAACAGTTAACATCTGTTCAAAGACCTAAGAGACGAGAGATTTCGGAACGCATAGGCGGTATGTTGACTACGGAAAAAGTCAAATTACACAGGGGCCAGATTTCTGCAAGCCTGACCTATTGTGTCAAAAAAGAAAAGCCAAACGCCAGAGAATGTATGGAGGGAAAACCAAAACCGTAAACAAGCTGAGAAGACTTAAACAAACAGATGGCAACATACAAATAAAGACAAGGAGAATTTCAAAAATAATAGTAATGCTAACACGTCCTTTGAGCAAACTGCAAAACGTAAGTCATCACAGCTAATAATGATCAGTCTTATTTTGATTTTTAAAAATTCAGATGGAAATGGGGATGGAAAATGGGGGAAAGTAGTGGAGATGAAAATATTTAGATATAAAAGCATTAATGCAAAATGACCTTCTGGGCCGAGAAGATGAGGCAGCTGGGCAAACCACGCCCCGAAGTGCGTCTCTAGCACTCTGCACACCCACAGAGTCTGGGGACACCACCTCCCATGGCAAAATCAGTTTGCTCCAACAAGATATTTGGTGGAAACAACTTCCACATGCCGGGGGGGGGGGGCGCATCTGATCCGCCCTAACTGAATAATCAAAATGCTGTTTGTTTCTACGTGGCAGGGAGAAACAGAACAGATGATTCTTTTTCACAACCCAGCCAAACTTGGAATTAATTTTGTTCCTTTTAGCTAAAAGTAAGCTGGCAAGGAGTGGAGGCAGTAGCTGGAGAAGAGACAAGGAGACAGCATGCAGCGAGCTGTGCCTAGGTCCCTGCCGGGTAACAGGTAAGGGTCTCACATCAGTCCTAGTAACTCGTTGTTTGTTTAAAATCAGTGGCATGTTTCGGTCACTTCCCCAGTGCATTCCTTGGCTACCTTTTAAGTGAAAGACACATAAATCTTAGCACACAAGATAAAGAAAATGAGAGCAACAAATCCAAACAACTGAAAATTTTAAGGTTCCAGGCTGTGTTCAAGAGAGCAGAAGTGCGGGGGTCATGGGCATCACGGATCTGATTCTTCTGCGTTTCAGGGCAAGAAGTTGCCTTCACAAAGCCAAAACTACACTGCACTCTCCCTTGATGACAAACACAGACAAAAGAAGATAAACTCCCAGTCCGAGAGGAAACGAGTAAACTACAGAAGACACTGAGTAACCTCGCGGGAGACATGTTTGTCACAAAACCACGACTGCAGCCCAGTGCTCCAGCAAGCCTGGGTGACACCTCACGGTGATGGACAGCACCGCTAGAACAGAAAAGAGTGGGGCAACCCCAGGAACCTCGGGAAGGGATGGAACGGACCGGCAAGGAGACAAATCCTGGGCTCACGTGACATGGTAGAGTGCTTGCCTGGATATGCCTCCGCACTGCGAAAAAAACGGGAACCCTGAAATGCCTCCAATACTTACAACCACTCCACCTATCCTATATTTCATGTGTCACCCCGAAGTCTTTATTTAAAAAAAAAAAAAGCCATTAAAAAAAACAGAATTAAAGAAAACATGCGAAAGCACAGCTGAGGTTTCAACCCACATTCCTGAATTCATTGGTGGGCAGAGTCAGGAGCCAGGCACAATGTGGCATGGGTCACACGGGCCACAAAGGGCAGCCTCGAGAGAGAAGGAACGCTAGGAAGTCTTCTGTGCTAGGGAGCCATGTGTTTGCTGGTGTCCCCTGTGGCAACGCTGCCCCAACAGAAATCAGACCCTGCTGCCCAAAACGCTGTGCTCAGATGTCACAGAAACCCAAGCAGAATGGCAAGCTCTCAACACCGAGGAATCTAGTCTCTAGAATGCAGAATCCTGCTTACTACTATGAAGATGCTCTTGGGGCCAGCGATTTAGCTCAGTGGCATAAGCGCCTGCCTGGCAAGCACGAGGTCTTGAGTTCGATCCCCAGTACCAAAGGAAAAAAAAACGCTCTGAACATGCTTAAATAACAGCCTAACTAGCTCAGAGATTTCCAACTTGTAAAATAGTCATCAACTGTGATAAATAACTATTAGAAATACATCAGGCCTGGGAAACTGAGACTGTTACAGACGCCTGAAAGAAGCAGGCCTCTAACAGGTGCGCTAAATTTAGAAACGGCTGGTCTTCATTGCTGAAATCACTAACAATGCTGAATCAAAAGCTGCAACGACATGTCTCCAGGAATTCATCTTTGCAAGAGGAAATAATTTCTCAGTCTCTAGGGGAGGCAGCCTGCATTAAAAATCTAAGAAACAAAATATTCTAAGCAGCCAAGGCAAATGCTAACTTTTGCTTTTCCAGCCCCCTGAAAAAGGATAGGCTCTGCCTTCCTAAAACTATCTTCAAAGCTTGAAATCAAACAGCGCAGGATCGATTATATATAAATATATGTGGAGAAATCAAGTCAAAATAATTACCTCATACCTCTTTCTTGTTTCATTAATAATTTAGCAATATTACAATCATTGATTGGACAATTATTGTTTTAAATGGATGACCAATATCTTATCTTGACACAGGAAGAAGAAAAAGATGCAGATTTGTAGTTCACTTTAACCAACAACTTCCTCACTACCACACAAAAGACTTTTAAAAATCTGATTTTACATATAGTTTATCTTACTGATATTCAAATTCCTATCAACAAATCAACTGCCTACCTATGTCAGAGATGAAAGACTCAGATACAAGTTCTCAGGTAACACGGTAGTCAAATCACAATGTAAAAACTGAATTTCAGGAAAAAAATAACAAAAAAACCCCACAGAAATCAAAGGCACTGCAGAATTTTAGAGATGAAAGGGATTCTGAGACTGAGAAGTTATGTTAAGATGCTTCAGTAAAGCCATTTGCAAAACCAAGGGCAAAGTAAATAACTATAAAGGTTCTGCTCTAGCACTCCATCATGCACATATGTAAGGGAAGTTATAACCTTACATACAATCCTAGCCAAAACGCAAAAAGATATTTTTTCCATGAAGGTCATGAAAACATCAGCAGCAACTTTGCTCTCCCTGGTGCTTCTTAATCTTAACTCTACAAGCGCTAATAAATTCAACATTGATGTTTTCAGTGAAATAACACATGGTCTGAGTTTTGTCATCAAGTTTAATTTTAATGCAAGCCACCAGACTAAAACACTTTCTGTCCAACTGCTGGTTTATAGTAAATAGGTGCCCAAGATGGCTGTGAAGACAAGATGGCTCTCATAGGTACCTCGAGCTTGAGAAGGGGACAACAAAGGGTGAGGGAGGAAGGCAACAGCCCTACGGACCACCCAGGAACATGTCTAGGAGCACCTGGTACAAAGACTTCTATCTAACACTCCGAGCTCCCTTAGCGCAGAAATGAGACGGGAGAGAGCAGCTCTCTGCTGCCCAGGACGGGACGCCTAAGCGATGGATCCCACATCTACGCACTGAGCTGAGATGTGGCCTGGAATAAGCACAGCAGACGTCGGGGGTCACACGGACCCAGGTGGTAGCCAGAAACTGCTCCTGAAGATGTAGCACTAACTATGTGAGGTACAGGACTCCCACTAGGGCGAGACACCCCAGCTGGGGGAACTGACTCCACAGGCCAGCTCTATGCCATCCAGGTTAGGTTTTAAGCATTAGCTCTAAATCATCTTACTTACAAGAGAGGCCAAAAACAATACCCAACTCATCTGGAACAAGATAACCAAAGGAGTATGTTATCTCTATCTGTGAATAAACTTCTATTGCCAAAATCTAAACATTCATAATTTCTAAACTTTTCGCCCATTTCAAATAAAATACTTACAGAAATGATGGTATATAAATACAGAAAGCAGGAAAAAAAAAAACTATAAGCAAAGCAAGGGGTTATCTCACACACTATCATTTTAACATTCTGTACTTCACTACTGCAGCAGTGGGAACACTGCTTACACTTAACCAGCATGAGGGTCTGCAGGAGTGGAGCCTATATCTCAATCACCTTTGTGTCACAGGAAACCAGACACATCAGTGCCCAAGGAACAATGCTCATTGCACCAAATATATATAAAAGTAGCTGAAGAAAGCCCCAGACATGAGCCGGGGCATAATGCAGCATAACAAAGCCTAGAGGATTTGGACCAAATAAGAATCTGTCAGCCAGAAAGGGAAATGAGTCTTGTAAAGAAGACTCTTATCTCAAAGAGGTCAGCAAATTATGGTCCAAGGGCCAAATCCAGCCCTCTGTTTTTCTAAATAAAGTTTTACTAAAATACAGCCCCCAACAACCACTAAGGTATCATCTATGGCTCCTTTCATGAGGCAGAGTTGAGTAAATGTATGTGGCTCACAAACCCGAAAACTACTTAGCATGTTGCTCTTTACAGAAAAAGCCTACCACTCCTGCCCAGGCTACAGCAAAGTGTAGCAACAATTCCAGTGATCTGTGACTTTATAACAGAGAAGAAATTCATCTTTATGTTCAATAATCTCAGACCAGCTATTGAATTTAACATTTAGTATTCTCTTCAAATGTGAATGTAGGGGGGAAAAAAGCCACAGTGCTGTTTGCAGCACTTGAGAATTTCTCAGCATCAAAAGTCACTTCACAGTTGCTGCAGGATTTCAAAATGCCACAGGCATGCGTGGCAACCTTTAATATTATGACTGTTGTTAGACCTGCTGGAAGAACTTGTAAGGCGTTAATAAAATGTTTATGTATTACCAATCATAAATTTTAATACTTTGATAAACTATCTCAATATAATTAGCTCCCTCTGTAATCCTATGTACTCTGGATAATAAGAGTTTAAAATATTCACCATATATTTAGTAGTCCAAAGGACCTGAACTCCTTCCTAAAACTCAGGAACAAAATGTAAATCCCCGCCTTGATATTTATGAGGCCTCATACAGGACACAGTGATGCTGAAAATAACAGAATGATGCGAGTAAATCCCAGCAATGCGGAACGAGAACGGAAGCTGTCCCATGTCACACGTGCCGAGGACACAGGCACCAGGTTTTCAAACAAGAAGCTCGTAGCTCGGACAATGAATAGTCCAAATGATCTTTTTTCTTTTCCTTGGACCACACACAAGCTGGCAGTCTCCTCCATACTGGGCTTCAGTGTCAAGACAAAGGTGCACCAGTAGAGACAATATCCTTGGGGGAGTAAATGGCATAATTTGAAGACTCATAAGAGAACTTCGATGGGTAAGGCTAAGTATCACAAAAACCATCATGGCCACCAATGCCTAGCTAAGAAGGTAATTTCCTTAATAAAGGGAAAACATTTTACATCCCATCATCAATAAATTAGCCTTTTAATAAGTTTCTAAGAACAGACTGACTTTAACAATTCCATGGGACCAACTGTGATATAATGTCCATCATACCAAAATGAAATGTTTTCAGAAAAAGCAAAAATAGTAAAGTCCAGAATAGGCAAAGAGAGACATTTATGGCCCACTGGTCAGAGGTCAAGTCTGAGAAGCACCCCGGAAGGCCTCTCTCAAGCAGGTCAAGAGATACTGGCTTTCACAGACCACTTGAGAAGTGAGGCAGTAATGACAACACTCAGAATCTTCATCGTTTCCAACACCAATGAGACAACCCAGCCAAGAAAACTAAGCACACGAAACCCTTCCCACCATGAATAATACGTTTTACCAAAGATGCCCTAGATGTGATCAGAAACAAGGCAGAAAACAAGTATAACGGCATACATTCAGTAATTTCCAGTATGTGGTTTGCATTTGCTTAACTTTAAGAATCAAAAGAAAGGAAAAACAAATGGTGAAAGACACTGACACTAGCAATTAGACATCACCATAATTCCTTCTTTACCGATCCCCTTATTTTGAGGACAAAGACATTCTCTCTTTTTCTCCTCTTTCCACACAAATGACACCCCTCTTACAAGCGCAAACATTACAGAAGTTCCTTTAGCCTGTATTATAAAGCATTTTCGAAGCAGCATTTAGATCACAAACCATTCTCCCTTTGGGAATATCTGTTAAAAGCTGTTCCTGCCCTCTGCTGAGCAGAGAGCCATGGAAGACCACAGTTGCGCTTCGGGAAGGATTCAGAACACATCTGCTCCTGGTCTTTCAGGCACAGATTTAATGAGTGCGACTTCTATTCCCTCAAACACACAATGGTAATTTTCATCAATTTTTAGCATATTCTAAATCTTTGTGATCTAATCAGTAAGATAATTATTTTTAAGTATATTAGTTTAAAAACTTGATAGACATATGTCACTCCTGGTATTTTAAAAAAATCATAAGACATAAAGATAAAAATAGGACTACAAAGTAGGCCTTTTCTCCAAAATAAGATTCCTGCCTTTTCCTGACACTACCAACAACAAATGCTCTGCTTTGGAATAGACTTCTTCGCTCTTTTGTGTCTCTTCCACCTTGACTTCTCTAAGGATCCTGGAGTTCCTACAATGATAATACTAAACAATATGGTTATTTAACATTTTTCTCAAAGCCCTCTAAAAACAAAGGTCCATAACTACTGACAAATTGCTAATAAAATACCTCATGAGGCTTGAAGTGCCAGATCAATCCACGGCCACAAGCTGCACCAAAATCTGGTTGTATCACATGGTTTCCTTGTCATGAACTGAGCCCCTGCTGTAATCTGCGTTCTTTTCTCACAATAAGAGCTTGAAAACAACCAAGGAAGAAGAAAGAACAAAATGCAATTTTCAGAAGCTAAACGGAAGTGCCAATTGCCCGAGGCAAATCTCTTCATTTCTGAAAAACCTCCACAAGACACACATCTAACACCACCTACTCCTCCACCTCAGATTATGGGGAAAATACATGTATATATATATGTTTTTTTTTAATTCCACAGTATATGCTAAGAAATAAGCCAGAGGAGCATATAATTTTAAGAATCTACTCACGAGGGTCACTTAAAGTGGAATTTATTTATAAATCTAATTAGGGGCTGTCGTTCTGTTTTCAGGGGGCTATGGAAAAGGCCATACTGGGGAGCAGAGGTGGTCACCTTTGGACCATGAGAAGAGGCAAAAATCAAAGGACAGGGAGGTGGCCAATAGAACTGACCCTGCTTCCCTGACACATGGGGAATGCTAGTGTCTGTGTGTGTGTGTGTGTGTGTGTGCGTGTGATTCATGAAGTATCATTACAGAACCTACATCTATCCTCAACTCTCTTTTTCCAGGTTCTTATAAATTCTCTATTGTGTTAATATGCAACTGGGTATAAATTCTCTATATTCTAAGATTGGTCAGTATAAACATCACTGTGCTCTTGATTTGACGTGCAATGTTTCACACTTGCCATTTTATTTTCTCCCTGAAGGACATCTATTTATCAAGGAGGCACTATCAGTTGATGCGAGGTCTACACCACAAAAACAGAGCAAGAATGATACAAATTATAAAGCTAATTTAACACCAAAAAATCTACTGTTGCCAGAAACATGCAGTTAATGAAAGTCTAAGGATGTGGGAAGGACTTTTAATTAGCCTGAATTATCTGGATAATTACATTGATTTTTGCTAAAGTAAATTCATTCTTAATTGGTGAAGCTAATTATATAAATATATATCTCTTCTACAATGTTCAAGATTTTTCAAACCAAAGTGTTTTCAGTTTAATTTTCCTAGGTAAGTGCTAAATTGCACACTTCACTTTACATTTGTAAAAACAAACTCCTAGGGTGGACATGACCTAAAAAAAGCACGTATAGCTCCTGAATTGTCCTTCCTCTAATTGCATCATTCTAAAAACCAAATACACCAGGGCTTTATGTGCAGAACCAACACTTAATTCACAAACGTGCTTGGAAAAATGGTTAGCAGTTGCCAGTTAGAAGCAGAGCCATGGCAATCTCTGCAGCATTCTTGCATGTAATTAGCCTCTTTTTCCCTGGTTGGCTATTTATAAACGCATAAATATATCTGCACTCTACGTAACAATGACAGACAGTGACCACAGATTGATATACAGTGCCACTTCATAGTTGGAAATGAATATTTCATTAGCTGAGTTATCACTGCTGGGTTACGACCTTCAACTCTCTAAATTTAAATTCATCTGTTTTCAGACGATTAAACTGCTCTTGAGCACACCGCAGAAATTAAAGATGTAGAGGGAAATTTTCAAGATAATATTTAATTCCAAAAAAAGGTTAAGGATGTGCGTAACTAAATTCTTGAAAGGAGTTGTATCTCATAACGATAGCAAATGGATCATTTTGGTTATTGGTGATAGTTGCCTCTACATGTGAAAATGGAGAGGCAGAAGCAACAGATCACAGACGTTTCTAATTTCCTAACAGCACACACAGGACACCATCTAGACCTACTCGCGCCTCACAGGAACTTACAGTGACACTGTGGCACCCGCTAACAGCCTCATTTCCCCATCTGTATTACCTCTTCCAGGAGTAAACTCTTGAGTCGTGACAGGCTGTCTGTCTCTCTTCTCTGAGGTTAAAAATAAGCCTTTGTAGAATCAGGAATATTTACATATTATCACACACATTAAAGAAATGAAGACATAAGGGAAGGAAACCATCTGCGGACTGAAAAATGCTTCCTCCCCAGTAAAGAGCTGTCTTGCTCCGTCCCCAGCCCCCACCCCTCCTGAAGCCTTTCCCATCACCTGCGGGGCATGGGTGAGCAGGCTCCTGGGAGTGGGGCTCCTCTTTCAAACTTTCAAGGCATCTTCCAGCTCACTGGACACTGATTCAACTGCTTTTCACTCGACACTGATGCAACTGCTTTTTACCATTCCTAGAATTACTTCTTAGGGTTCCTCTTCCCTTTTCAGCTGCTTAAATGTCAGTGTTTTTCAGGAACACAGCTCTGCACATTTTCTTCAATCATCTCAGCTAAACCCAGATGTTGTCCCTAGCCCAGTCCTCAGGCCCAAATGGCTAATGACCAGCTGGACCCGTAAACTGCCAATAAACCCATCCAAAGCCTTGCGCATACGCCTTTCATGATTGTCCACTTCAAAACCTAAGACCTAACACGAAGGCTCTGCACAATGGTATCTGCTGGGAACACAAACTCATCTTCCTCTCTTCCCTGCCCTCACATTGCTTCTCCAGCCCAGGACCTGTCTACGGCTCCCCAGCACAAGCCAGACCAGTTCTGCTTTCCATTTCTTGCTTAGGTTTCGTCTACTGCAATAAACATGGAACCTGGAACCCATCACCCCACTTCAACATGAGGTCCTTCTCAACCTTTCCCACCCATAGGACTCCCCCACACCTACACAATTCTCCCTGTCCACCAAGCCACACCTGAGGGCAGGTACAGCTGGGTCCTATAATAGCCTATGTGTCTCTCTGTAACTGTGGTTATCATTATGATGGTGTTATGTGAATTATCATCTGTCTCTCTTCCATCTCAACTATACAGAACACCCATGAAGAGCTTCAGAACACAGGATAGTGTTTGGCACAAAGTGGATAATCAATCAATAAATACATTTTTATAAGCGCATTACCAAGTGAAATAAACTCCACTGTGCCACTAACATCTTGGCAGACAAGATGCTGGCTAGAACCTCAGCTCTAAACGTCACATCAGCAAGAAAGGTTCTAGAAGGTCAACTAGGTTAACTAGGTTACATAATGACCCTTAATATTCTCTTTCCCCTCTTGTCACATACGCTCACCCAACGTCAATTAACAACGTAAGTTATTCCCCTCCTTAAAATATCAGTTTCAGATTCGCTCAGCCAAACTTCTTTGAACACATCACACTTCTAAATGAACAACTGGTGAAAAGATATGCTCAAAATCTGTCTTCATACCAACTAAGGATTTGTGATGACTGGCTTCATTAGCATGGCTTGACAGCTAATACTCAATTCACTTATTGATTTAACACGAGAATAAATTGATGAATAAAACATTGTCTTCACTTATTATTAACTTGGCACTGATTGGCTTGTCAAATTGCCCAGGTTATGCCCTGGAAAACAAACAACATCTGATGGTGAAGAAAAGGGAGGCGAGACAGGAACATTTGGGTGAGTTTATCTTCAATCCCAGCTTCACCAAAAGCCAGAGGAAGATGGAAGCATAAAGTACCTGACCTTCAGTGGCAGAGGTCTTCTGATATCACAAAGAACCAAAACAAAGTAACTGCTCATTGCCTGATTCTGCCTACAGCTGGAGTAAAAAGCATTCACAGAGAGACAGCACAAGTCATCTCAGACTGAAGACGGGCCCACAGATTTAAATCATGCTATTAAGAAAAATAGGAAGAATAATTGCTAAGAAAGTCAGTTCACTTAGTACTTGTCATCCTCATAATAATTCAACTGAAAATCAACAGTCTACGTTCAAAATCAGATAGTCTTATGCTGATAAAATCCTACCATGGTCTTGGGCAGAATTTTATTCGGTGGAGGGTTCAGGGATGTGGAAAGAAATGGCATCTATTTCAAATTCAGTGATCCATATATCACACAATGATTAGTTTCAAAACAGAGAGCAGATTAGAAATAATCAAAAGTCAGTCATCAAAATGAGGTTAGGGTTTTATCTAACAGTTAGCTGTAGAAAATAGACTGAATGATCACACACCCAGTCATCTTTCAATACTGCATCTGAAAAGTTCGTATACCTAAAATTATTCTGTATGATAAAATTTGCAAGTTCATTAGCTCTTCTGCTGCTAAAGTGTATGAAGTTTTTTTAATGTAGATGGAGGGAGAGTAGACACTGAATTCTCCATGAGATAGAGTCAGGGGCCTTCTTCCTCCTATAGAGGTCACCCCAAACCTGTCCATCAGCATCTTTTCATATCCATGTGTTCCAACTTTTTGGCAGACATTCCAAGTCATCCGAAATAATCTAACATAACTAAAAAGACTCAAGCCTGATACTTTAAGACCTACATAATTATAAAAATTCCTCCCGGTTCCCTCTGGGGGCAAGTCAGGGACAGCGCTGAGCTAATCAATGTTTTGGTTAAGAAAATCCCATTAACTTACACTATCACGCTATCAAGTAAATCGCTCTCTACAACAAAAAGGATGGACATGGACTCACATTTTAATTTCATAGACCTTTTATCTTCATATTTAAAGCTAATTGGCAGGAGTGCCCGAGAATTAAGTTTCTCAGCAGTTAATGAACTGAAAACAAATTCTAAGATCATAGATGCAAATTTAACCATCTCCTGGGAACCAGGCAGATAATATCAATGGCGGAGTTCAATATATTAGTGAACAGTAAGTAAGGAATAAGTAGGAGGCACTGTGGACACATGGAAATACAGTCTTCTTGTTGCTCTACAGCCTGACATTGTTACATCTAAGGATATGTGCACTGTAGTTTAATTGAAGGAGGACATTAATACTGGGCTTTAAAATTATCCCTAATTTCCAAGTGTTAGAAACTCAAAAATATTGAAAACCCTAGATACACAAAATATATGAAGACCAAATTGAACTCAACATTGGAGACAACTCTATTTTGCCAGGGATTTAGTGTCACAATCGCTTGATAAACGAGTCTTGAAACTTTTACTGAATGTCTACTGAATGTGTTCAGCCCTCCACACACTGAGATCACGATCTTTTCTAGATTCCTAAAATCATCACTAACACAAAACTACAAAACACAGCACGATCATCATTACCCAAAGGTGATGATTAAATGACTGATTTCAAGAAACTTGCTATCGCTGGATGGCACACTGCGTACTTCCTTGACTTGGTCTTACTCAGAGAAAGGCACTCGGGCTTTACATGGGACTTCGTGTCTGGCAATAAAGATTTGCATCCATTCAATTTGGCATCAGTTTTTCTTAAGATACAGCATCTTAATCTGGGGTCCAAAGATTCAAGTATCAATAACTTCTCAGGAAGATGACCCGGAACTAATGAAATGTGGTGTACAAGTTAGGGAAGTAACTGATAATCTAACTCTGACAGTTATTGGCTCAAAGCCTCTGGCTAAGAAGCAGGAATTTCCCTACCCCAGTTCCTCTGGATGGGCAGATGCAGATTCTGTGGCCCCAGAGCACCCAAAAATGGATGGGGGATCACTATGCATAAGAGAAATAAAAACTAACTGGAAAGTAAAAGAAAAAAGACAGACAAGAAAACAATAGCATCCACGCTGCCTCAACTATTGGCACAGCCCACTGATATGGAGCAAGAGCTGCAACAAAGGAAGTCAAGAACCCCGCCTTCCTAAGCCAGGAAGGGTTGGTGGGATGTCTACTCCTTGAGCTGGATCATGCCTACCTACAAGGGACCATTATACAACTTCCATCTCTGAATTTCTCCTATCTGTGTCTTCGCTGGCTGGAGGGCTGTGAAAATAGGCTCATCCTTGGGAGGTATTTTAGTCTCAGCTCTCCAGGGACAAGTCATCATGATGTACAGTGCCAAGCACCAGGCCTTCAGCCCCCAACACTGGCCTGTGTAATTAGGAAGGCAATTAGGAGCAATCACACTCTTCTGGCCAATTACTGCCTCTCGCAGGGAGGCTCACTCTGAAAATTAGACCTGGAGTCAAAACCTACTTGTGCAGCATTATCTCCTCCACTTTTGTCTCTCCAAGGATTCATCAGATGTTCCCCCCATTTACTTAGCTTCAAGTACTCCCAGGAGGACGCAGAACTCTGTGCAGTTTCCTAATGGATTTTAATCTATGGACAAAATAAACGCACCTCAAAATAGCAGCACAACTGACCAGAAAAAGTACTCACCATGCTTCGATGATGGCCTAAAACTTTATAAACTTCCCTCCCTTTGAACGTATGCACATGTGTGAAAATACACTTAAAATGAATGTCAATATTGCTACTCAGGCTCAACCTTACAATTTTATTTACTGTAACACATCCTGCAAGATCCTGCAGGATCCATCTCTTTTCTGCCTCCTTCCCTCCCGCTCAGACATCACCTCACACTCATCCCTTCACTGTGACCACTGCCACGTTCTCTTCCAGGAGATGCTGGAGCAAGTCGAGCACTTTCTCCACCCTATCGCTTTACTATTTATGCGCCTCTTGCTTGGAACCCTTATTCCCAACTGATCACAACTAGGAGAGGTCAGCAGCTACCATCACCTAAAATAAACCACTGTTGTTATTATCTATCACAGACCAATTCATTTCCTTGATGGCTACAACTGGCTAGTTCTACTTAGGAATATTCCTACTGGCTTCTTACACCTGGCTGTTCCACGAAGATGTGTTTCTGAGGGAGCAGGGATCAAATGAATCGTACTTTCAAGTAGAGAGTCCCCCTGAGCAGAGCTATATGTTAATAAGTAAGTTTTTCTTTTGTATCTTCTGTGACAAATATTGCAGTAGGGACTGGAGATTCTGTTATAATCTAAATGTACTTGGTACTTGAAGCTCTAAAATTTTACTCAGTAAGAGCTAAGAGACAGAGAAACAGACAAAGTAATAGGACCTTCAAGCTCTAAGTTTTACAGATCTCTTCACAACAAAGATATGACTAACAGTCCACTGGATCATCATCTGCCGTGTTTCACAAAACTAGAAACAGACCCATAACTAATGACCTCTCCTCTACGGATAATAAAGCGCATCCATCTCTAGCGACTGTCATCTGTGATACCATCCCGTGAGCAATCCTGTCTTGCCCTTCAGTTCCAAAGTCCAGGCTGCAAACAATCTTTGGCTTTAAACACTTTTCTTCTATGTCTCCCCAGTTCCCTGCTTGCACTGACAGCATTCCACTTACTGTCCTGTATTACTGAGCAACGGGATCCTGTCAATCCCTCCGCCGTACTGTGTTCCCCTAGACCTGGAATGAACCAACGCCTACCAGTATCCACAGGGCTTAGAAAATGTAATGCCCCCTAATATGTGCTTAGCGAAGACTGCCGAAATAAAAGAAAAGATCAAGGCTGAAATATCTTATTTCTCTGCCGGCATATCACACATAGTAATCAGTAGTTACATGGAACAATTTAAACGTAATTAATCAAATTAAATTCAGCTCCTTAACCACACTAGCCATATTTCAAGGGCTCAGTGGTCATGTGGCTACCGGCTACTGTGTTAGCTTAGAACGGTCTTCTCCATTGTGAAAAGTGCTACAGGACAATGCTAGTATGGACCTTTATAAAACAAAGTCACCCTGTAAACACATTATTTCTCAGTGACTATAACTGTTATTCCTGATGTTCTACAGAAATGCTTAATTCAATAAAATGCACCACACTTTTACTTAGGAACATTTGTGTGCAGTATCAGGTTAGGCCCAGCAGAGTCAAAGAGCAGTGAGTCCCAAGAATTTCATAAACCAGTCTGCAAAGCAAAGCACACCACACCGTGCGTCAGCTGGCAGCTGCAATTCAATGCAAGAATAATAAGGAAAGCTTCAAGAGCGTGCAATCATTCATTCAAACAGGAAAATGGAGTGAAATTTAAATTCTAGCAACATTTAGGTAAAGAAGTGGTTCTTGAGATATTCCTTGAAGACAAAGATTTAAACAGGCAAAAAGGAGCTACCCCTGATTGAAAACATATACCAAGGAAAAGGGAAGAATGTTCGAGAATGACAGATGTCTGGGGTACAGAAGTATTAAATATAAGAGAGACCAAGAAAAAGCATAAGGCCAGAGACCAGAATGCGTCGAACCCCTACAGGTGGAGAAGGTGCTTTTGTACTTCACTATTGACAGTACCTTTTCCTTTTAAATTTTCTGAGCCTGGAGAAATAGTTTGCCTCAGAGAAAAATGAAAAACAGACAGAAACTGGTTCTTTCAACAACCATCAAATATTACGAGATTCCTAAACACTTAGCAAAGAAATAGAAAATACCTGTATTGATGTCAACCTAGTTGATAAAACTACACTGAAATTCCAATAATAGTGAAGCTCTGGGGTCCAAAATGTCGCCTCATCTTTAAGGAGTTAAGTCATGCTCAAAATTCTTATGCATCCCAAGAAAGCCCTGGCACAGTGGTACTTTGAGACTGTCCAGTGGCACCACTGTCTCAGCAGATTGTTTCGTTGTATCGCTAACTTACACCTCTGGTGCAGTTCTGGATAAAAATGTGGAGATGTAGATTTGTCAGACAATTAATCTACTGATGACATCAAAACTTTTCTCAGCAAAGATTTCTGGTACTTTTTGCCAAAATGAGCTATTTATGTGACCCAACTTTCAAGACTGAGTATTTCATAAGACAATTTTTTTTAAACCAACTAAACTGTCATAAGAAAGATTTCCCTTTGAGGTAAGCATCTTACCCAAAACATTATTTCAATACTGCTAAAGAGACAGACCTGTATTTAGCCCATAAGGCAGGCCACATTTGCAAGGTTTTCTATACTCAGGTAGGTTTTCAAAGGTCGGAAGAACTTTCTTTAAAGATAAAAGGTCACATACGATCACAAGCTAGTCAAAGATACAAACCGGGCAAAGAGAGACAAGTTTCCCTGCTGAGAACTAAGAAATAAGGAAGGTCCAAATTTTGAAGTAGATGGAATAGGCAATCACAGCAGCTTAAATGTTTCATTTGGGGGGACAGGCAAGACACCACACAATGCCTAGGTCACTTCAGGATCCGTTCCAAACTTGTTTTAACTGACAGGCTTTTTTATGGCTCATTTTTTTAATAACCTGAGGAGCTACTCAACAGCCACTCACAGACTAGGGCTGCAGTGGCAGAGACGCAAGCATCCTCCACCTTCCTCTGCCGGCATCCGCACGGCCACGCAACGCCTCTCTCACGGTGTCTCTATTGTAACTGACAATGGCTTTAACACTGTCTCATTATAAAACGATGATTTTAACTTTGAAATCTCCCAAGAGAGTAGTCAAGATACACCCGAACTTACAAACAGAAAACAAATTGGAACAGATGAGATTTGCATTCAACTGAGGCTGCTAACATCTGTGTGCCCAGCCATCCATGGTGGCACTCTGTTTAGGCCACCACAGGTCTGCCTGGCTGCACGAACTATTTGGACTCTTATGCAATAGCTACAGTACCAATGCTCACCTTATTGGACAAAGGCCAATTTCTCAAGTGCCAGCAAACTCCAAATGGGGTATTAATATCCACACCACCATCTGCAAAAGTGATTAGCCAAAGCTTACAAAAGAATAACTATCTGGCCCAGTCCCAGGCACACTTCCCTACTGTACTAGCCAGAGAAGCATGACTATCTCACACAGATTTAACTCTTAAAGAGTCCTGGAAGGAACATTACAACATCCTCTCCTGTAAGGAGTTAACTAACAGATCCTGGGCCAGTGTCTCTCTAAGGACACTGAGATCTGCCTGTACACAGGAGACAGGCTCTTAAGGCTGTGCAAAAGAGCCTGAGCCTTCGATTGACAACTTGAATTACAACCAGCCCTCAGGAACACACAGAGTTTGTAAGTCAAGGGCCCACTGTGCTGGCTAAGGCTTCCCCTATGTGCTTTCCTACTGAGCTCAGTAAACTATACATGTTGTCTTTGCCTATAAAAATAATTCCTTCATGGCTGATGAGTTCACTAATTTACACAGTAGTGTATATATTATGGGGTTGTTTCATTCATTCCTTCTGTTCTTTGTGATGGAGAAATAATTAAATCCTGAAAGACTTAAGGTCATAGGTACAGGCCACACCATGCTTTGACCTAGCAACTCCATTTTTTACCATCTTTCCTCCAAAAATAAAAGCAGGGCCTTGAGGGTGGACACTGCAGTAGGAATGTCAAAAAGCTAGACAGAACAAGGAGGCAGAAGTACCACAAGTTCAATCTCAGCCTAGACAACTTAGGGAGACTCTACTTCAAAATAAAAACAAAAGAGTTGGGCATGTAGCTCAATGCGGAAGCTCTGAGTTCCATGGGTGGAAGACAGCTGGACACAATGCAAACGGCCATCAGTAGAGAACTGCTTGCACAGAATACGACTTATCTGTATTACAGAATGATACGCAGTTTTTTTAAAGAAGGGTTTGTATGTATTGACTCACATAGCTTTCAGTTCTACTTCAATAAAGGAATAACGTTCCCAAAGAACAAGCTCTGTGTGTGTGCGTGTGTGAGTGTGTGTGTGTGTGTGTATGCCCAAAAGTTAGACTGGTGACCTCAGGGAGGAAGGACTGAAGAAAAGCAATTTTTCCACTGACTGATTTGCGACAACAAGCATGATGTTTATAAAATATAAAGAAAAATTAATGATACAAAAATTAGATACTGAGGAAAAGACGGGATGTAAATGACTAAGCAGATTTGTAACACATTTTCATAATCTTACACATCACCATGACAGACAACAGTAAAAGCTGATCTTTCCTGAACTCCTCATTCCGTTCCAGCGATGAGCTTCACAGATCCTGACAGACAAAGAACACACTTCACTCCTCCCTACCCATCTCCTCGAGCCCTCCTCCCACCCTCCCTCTTCCACCTCTATGACTTCTCAGGGAGCCCTGGTCCGGCGCCCCAGGGGACGGCAGTGGGAGGCAGTAAGGAAGGGGTCTAGAGATGGCTGGGAGGTGGTCACACGACCCCAGCCGACCCCAACAATGGCTCAGAAAAGAAGAAAATAAAGACAGAGTGGCATTTTTAAATTATTAGAGACAATTCACTGGAACACAGTAAGGCAAAGTAGGAAATGCAAGTTGTGCGTGCATAATAACTATTTTTGGTATCAGCTTTACATCTCATCGCCATAGCAATTAAACTGTAAAACAAAACAAGTTAGGAGCGATGCCAAAGGATTCCAGTAATAAGCTTAAGCATGTTAATGATCCTCAAATGTGAGCTAGCACTCAGAAGTCACATGTAATCTTCAGCTTGTGCAGTCTAAATCAAACTTGAAGCACTATCAGAATATAAAATTAAATGTGCCTTTTGACTTCTGTAAGAGGTCAAAAAAGGAAGAAAGAAAGCATTCAAAGTTAAGCTCTCAAGCTTCTGCAGCTCCTCGTTTGTCTCTTCATTGGGAGCCAGAGCAAACACGAGCTGAACAAAAAACCTGAGAGGCCTGGCGGACGTTCTGACCTCCACTCAACACTACGGAAACCAAAGCTTCATCGCCAAGAAGTGTCAGAGTTTCACTATAATGTATCTTATTTTCTCTTTGTCCTGATTTTTCTAAAGGCAATACTCAGTGTAAAAAAGATTTTACTTCCTTTTCATTGATCTCAAGTCTTCCCACCTGCCAACCACTCCAAGTGCACAAGAACACAGAGAGAACCAGAAGGCTGTGACAACCCAGGAGACTCCGCGGTCTCCAGCCGGAAACGGAAGCCAGGAGGAGGAGGAGGAACTTCTCTGTGCCCAGGGGCAGAGAAGGGAAGGCAGCACATCCCCCTGACGGAACTTCACAAAGTGGGGGAAGTCAATGGGGTGTCACAAAAAGCACCCCGTGTATGCCAGGTGAAAAGACATTCTGACCAGGGAAAAGAAGAGATTTTTAAAAATTAAAAACAAAGAAGAGCTGTTGCCCTGCTCTGAAATTTTAAATAATGAGCTTAACGGTATTAAGATACAGATTTGAAAATAACTGTAAGGGCTATCAAGTTATAATTCAAGATGAAATTCCAACCCAGAGAAATGCAACTTCCGTTTTTAAGAGTAAAACTCAAATCACAGTTCGCTTCAAATTCTTTATGAAAGCACTCCAGAAATTACAGGCAATCTGAATGAACAAGATTAAATACAAGAAAGAAGATAAAAAGGCCTGCAAAGAAAATCTTTCAAATAATTAATCCCATCTCCCATATAAAAAACAATATATATTATGCATATGTGTATGAGTGCATATTCTGTAGTCTAACATATTTGAGTAACATTGCAAACTTTTCCACTGTTTTAAGTAGGCAGCAATATAACTCTTTACATAAGCAAATATGAGGTGAAAGTCTGTTGACTCATCTTGCTAAGACAGCCACTGATATTGCAACATTAGCCTGAAACAATGATTTGTACAGACTTGAGCCCAACTCACATGTCATTAACTAGGCATCTCCTGTTTTGTCATTTCCAGCCTGAACTATAAGCAGTAGCATTCATGCTTCTCATGGCTGACACAACACAAAGTAAAGGGAAATAAAATCCAGTCCACCAAAATTTTTATGACAAATGGGAAACAGAAAGAAACAAAGGAAGGAAGGAAGGAAGGAAGGAAGGAAGGAAGGCAGGAAGGAAGGAAGCAAAGAAGGAAGGAAGGAAAGAAGGAAGGAAGGAAGGAAGGAAGGAAGGAAGGAAGGAAGGAAGGAAGGAAGGAAGGAAAGACAGAGAAAGAAAGAAAAGCAAGCAAGCCACTTAAAATTTATTCATTCATAGTAAGGAACCTTGTAGGGTTACCTACATAAACCTGTCAGGTCAGACATCATGGCCAAGTTTACTACCTAATAATTCTGCCTCTTATTATTTTATAAAAGCTCGGCAGCAGCGGTTCTCAACAAGAACAATTCTGCCTGCCTCCCTTGGAAATGTGGCATGATCTGGAACTACATTTGACTGTCCCAATGGGGGGACGGGCTAGTCTGCGCAGTCAGAAAGGACAAAAGGAGGTGAGAGAGTCTTTTCACTGTGTGTATTCTTCCCCAATAATCTGCAAGCCCGTTTCTTTCCTCTTAAAATTAAATTTCTAAACTGAATCATTCTTGGGATGCTCACTATTAATGCCCAATCTCACGCCGTGTGGCTTGACTAAAATGTTTAATTTCTTTCTAACACATATTCAGTTCTTAAGGGGTTTATTCCTGTCATCTAATCATGTGAGGGTGACAAGTCCATTATTCTCAATTTCAATATGAAATCAAACTATTCTATATTGTTTTACATCATCGTCCTCTTAAGGAAGGTATTACAGAAAACCAATGTCCACGATTTTTAAATGGCATTGCGTATTGCAAGGCATGCTTTCATATACAAACAATCCATTTCCAGTAAATTAAAAAAAAAAAAGAGAGACTCTTCTGATGCACACTGGCATGGCTTCCCCTTCTCAACACGATGGCAGTGTGTGAGCCGTGTGAGACTCGTTCCGTCAAACCAGAATTTCACCACAATCAACAACAGCAGCTCTTATGCTGAGCTCTCAAAGCTGTTAGGAAGTTATCTACAATAGCAGACACCAAGCCAGCGAGTGAGAATCAACCTCCACTTTCCCCCTCTGCCCGAATACATCCTCTCGACTTGCACTCAGTTCTCCCCTTCTTTCCCTTCCTAAACCCAAGTGTAAGGCAACAGGAAGCGATGTTTCCAATTCTTTATTAAGAGTGTTCTACTGAAGTCTCTGAGCAGTCTTGCAATAAAGAACACCTACTTTTACCTTTACCTCAACATTTCCCGATCTTCCTTGGCCATAAAAAGCCTGTTAACAGCCTGGTGAAATAATGTTTCAGCCATAGATCTTGAGACATCTCTCTCTGAGCAGCCGCTTAGCCACATGCCAGAAACTTCCTGAGAATCAGTTTTCAAGTGGTAAAAAACTGAATTCTGCACCAATGATATTTTTTTACATGAAGAAGTTCCACTCCCAGAAATTAATGCAAGGGGGGAAAAAATCATTTAAATCTAAGTAACTAACAGTTAAAATGGCTGTAAAACTCTCTCAGTGTCTGAAATTAATTCCTGTAGTAAATGTCCCCAGGAAAAAAAGACATACATTGTACCTGTGAGGTACAAAGATATAAATTCACAATTAGTTATGATAAATGGTTAAGACTAGCGGCTTTTCTGATGAATAACTCTGTCTTGATCAAATTCCAAGACTATAAACACAGATTCTGGTTAACTGTATTTATGACCACTATTTTCAAGACAAAAATCTGAAATCAATTAATGTATTTCTAATTATTATATTTCCTGTCCTCCCAATGCATAAATCTATTCTTTCCTGTAATGAAACCTCAAAATAAAATATCAAGTATTCACCTTACCTTCCAATTTAAGCAACCCATAGCACACTTGAAGTGTCTCTAAATACTGAAAGGTATATGTTTCCCACACTGTACCTGAACACTTGACCTAATTTATTAAAAAGCTTACAGCATACCTAAATGCAAGCAATGAATATCAAAGAATACTTCAAATGCTCTTAATATCCTCTGAAACATATTCTACAAAGCCCAGTGCTCAGTGGGAGGTAACTTTAGACAAATTTGTTTAAGTAACAGTCTACACGTTTTGGGATTGTCTAATGAGGAAAATTTAAAAATCATATGTACCACAAGAAAATAACGTATTTGAATAAGACAAAAAGAAAAGAAGAACATGGTGTATCTTTCACACCACTAAAAATTACTTCTGAAGAATAAAATTTGGCATTTCTACTTTCTAAATAAATACTTTCTTAATCGAAGGCTATTTATTAGCAATTATAATTAGGAAAATATTTTAATGAAATAATGGTTTTAAGTAATACATTTGTGTAAGACCATGTTTTCTTTTTTGTTATTCTATTTTTATTTCCACCACAGAAATATGAAATCCTAAATCTACACCTTATACAGATAGATTGGTACTTTTTTCCAGCTTTTTGTCTAAGACCTTAGATTTGAATCTAAGAAAAACATAAAGCAAAAAAAAAAAAAAAAAAAATCATATAGATATACATACAAATACATAGATATCTCACCAAAAGCAAAGTCTCTTTTCAACAGCATAAACAAAGGAAATGTGGGTCAGGGGCTCCACTCACAGGAATTGAACTCAGGGCTTCACACATGCCAAGCAAGCAAACACTCTACAAGCCGAGCCCTAAGAAATTCCTTTTGAATAACTCTGGGATTGAGAAAGAATCTAGGCAGGAAAAGGATGCTAAGACAATGATGACATTTCTTTGGGGTGAAAAGTACTTCTACTATGACTTTCATCTTCAATAAGCTTCTAAATTTGACTTCCAAATAGTGATAACAGAGAAAACTCAAATAATACACATCTACACATAATTTCACTGGGCGTGCCAATATGCCGGAATAAGATCCTAGCATTCCAATTTTAAGAAAATACGTTGCTAGGTGAGCCTGCCATATAAATGATCATATACATCCTCAAATTCGCTAAAGACACAGGAGTAGATCTATGGGTCCAAAAGAATCCCAGGATTAGCGTTTTAGATCTCAGTATGTTTAACCTTCCAAGTCAAGGGCTGTCACTGGTAATAAAATTTCACTTCAAAAGAGACCTGGAGATAGAGACCACATAAATCAATCTGTAAGTTCAAACACGAGGGCAGGGAACCATTGGCTCTCAGATAACTGTACCACAACGCAGAGCAAGGAATCTATTCTGGGAGGGAACTGTGGCCATAATTAAAACATTTTTACAAAACTCATCAAATATTAAGATGCTGACACTTGACAAGTAAGCTAGATGATGATGGCCCGTCAATCACCATTCAGGCCTCTTTCTCCACTCCCTTCCTCTGCTCACCTAAGAAACTCCAGCCTGGAACTGACTTGTCAAGGTTTAGAGCTGGAGAACTATAAACTTTCTCACGGTACTGCTGCCACCTGACCAACTGATTCTTCAGGGTCCTTCACGGTTAGCAATACTAAAATGGATATTATTTCATAACAGCCTTGTAGATCAAAGGGTTGACACACGGAATAGTCATCAGGGACCTCAAAAATAAAACAGCAATCATGAAAGTAATTTCATCACCTCTTTACTGCAGCACGGCCATCATGCATCACCTTCACACGACAGGAGAGGTAAGCTTTTCACCGCAATCAGACGTGTGATTCATTTCTTTGCAGCTTCATGCACAGACTTTAAAGCTGGTCAACCCGCTAAGCTCTCCAGGTCTCCTTTGTGATCTCCAAAACAAAACAAGCAACAGTACACCCACTTGATTCTCTAAATCCTAGCCACCCTGTGCAGTACAGCTTCTTGCAGTCCTGCTGCAGAATACTCACTAATAACCGGCCAGAAAAGTTTAACTCTCAGCATCATGAGGACCAACTCACGATAGCAATTTTAATTCTGGGGGACTGAAGTACCGGGTTTCTCAGCCATGGCACTACTGGCATTTAGAGTCAAATAAGTTTCCCTTGTATGTGTGCATGTGGAAGGAGCCGATATGTGCACTGCAAGACACTCAACAGCACTCTGGGCCTCTGTCCACTAACTACCAATTCCCCATCCACCACCCCCAATTGTGACAATCAAAACATCTTCAGATTTGTCAAGTGCACACTAATGGGGCAAAATGGCACCCCAGTTAAGAACAGCTTCTCTAGAAATTTTACCCTATGAGAGAACAGTAAGCGTTATGGGTATGGTCCTGCGTCCCCCTAAAGCCTCAAGTAATCATGGGCGGGGCTGAGTCTGGCGTTTGTGATTGGTTTGTTGTCTGGCACTGGGATTGATGGTGTGAGTGCCGCACCTGCTCCGGGGTGGAGCCAACACACAGTGTAAGGGCAGGAGGAAGGCGTGTCTCTCTCTCTTGTCTGTCTCGTGCCTTGCTGTTTGTGGTGGCCATGAGTGGCTGCCCCAACATGCCACGCTGCCTTGGAGCCAGCTGAGTATGGACTGAAAACCCCGAGAACCCTTCCTTTCCTAATTTTGGGCATCAGGTATTTTGTCTCAGCAATGAGCAAAAAGTAACCAAGACAGTCAGCAACAGGGTTTCCAAATCTACCTGAAAGTAGCAGAAGCAGGAACATGCCTTTAATCCCTGCCCTTTGGGAGGCTGAGGTAGGGAAATTGCAACTTCCAGCCCATCCTTGGCAATTTAGTGACTTAGCAAAACTCTGTCTCAGAAAATATAAAGGGCTAGAGGAGTAGCTCAGTGTGAAAATCCTGGTTTCAGTCCCCAGCACCACATAGAGATGGATAGATAGACAGACAAACAGACAGACAGATTCTAAGTGATACATCGTTTAATCTCTTGGAGTTCTACTGTGTGTGCCTTGTTCCCTCTACCCAAAATGCTTATCCATATCTCACATATCACAGGGCACAGTCAATACTTTATATTTACACCTCTGCTCCAGTATTATCAGTAGTCTCTCCAGACTAAAAGTCACGTTCCTCACCTTCCTCATGCTTGACAGCACAACCTCACTTTATTTCACAGCAGCAAGTGATGAGACTCCACACTACTTCCCGTGCTGCACACCCATCTCCATCACGTAGGGATGGAACCACGTTTTGCTCTTTGTTACAGTCCACTTGGCCAGTATTTGATAAACACTGCCTCAGAGGAGGCTCAGTGAATAGAGATGAGCCACAGGAATTTGGCGACCTCAACACACACACACCCTACCCGCTCAAAGTCTCTGATCAAGTTAGCCAAAGATAAAGAACCTTGGCAAAAGCAATGCTTAGGAGCCATGACTTTCTCTAACTTCCTGAGTCCCCCAAAGGGAAGGGGGGATGGTTAACCTGTGGCCTTTCTGGATGTGAGGTTTGTATACTTGAGGTGCTATCCTAGTTTTAGAGAAAACTATTACATCAACCTCCGCACCTAATGCTTTCCATTTAGAAAGTCTGCAAGTGTCACACTGTCTCACTTCTCAGCCTTAGCTTCAATACATGGAAAGGCAGAGTGGGCCGATAAGACAGTCCCTGAAAGGTCTCTGACTTGTTCCCCTGGAAGTCACTTGCCCTTCTGTGGTCGCTGTGAGCATCAGTAAGAGACAGAGGCAGAGACGTGAAGGCACATGCCTCTAGTGTTAGCTAGGCAGGAGGCTGAGATCAACCAGCAGGGGCAAGGTAGGGAGACCCTGTCTCAAAAACAATAAAGAGAGGGTGGCCCAATACATGAGACACAGGCTATGTCCAATAAATGTCAACCTGATGGTTGCCCTGTAACATCTTCCTCCTCTGAACTGCACCTCTAGCATGACAAAAAGTATTTTATCACCTGTAGAAAGGATATCTCCTACCTACCTGTGGCTACTCAGGACTTGAAATTGGCTACCATGATGAGGAAATGAATTTTCAAATTCATTTCATTTCGATGAGTTTAAGTAGCCACAAAATGATCTGCTATAGAAATAGGCAAAGCAGTTCTGAATACTATAAATGCCTCTCAAAGCACATCTGTATTATTTGCAAAGATGTCAGTGTTTTACTCAGCCTTCCCACTGCTAAACAAAGTGTCAGATACCCAGAAATAAAAAAAAAAAAAAAAAAAAAAAGGAGAGGCTTGTTCGGCTCACGATTTCAGGGTGTCAGTCCATGGTAAGCTGGCTACTAAGCAGGAACAGCATGCTAGAAGGGCAGGGCAGAGCAAAGCTGTCAAGGGGACAGGAAGCAGAGCAGAGGAACAGTGACACAGAGTAAGAGGCCAGGGACCATATATAGTACCCAAGGTCCCACCTCCAAGACCCACCCAGACCCACCCAGAAATGTGCTTCACTAATCTCCTAGGGGTCTCCCAAGCCAATCAAGCTAACAAGTTTAACCACCACATTAGCCTTCTAAAATCAAAATTCTATTACAAAAGTAAACACCTTGCTTTTCCATCATTTCTCCTAAGGGCCACTGGGTTACATAGTGAAAAAGATGGTAAGAGTACAGACCATTTCCCCTGTAACCTCAGAGGAAGTGAAGTGTGAGGAGCCATCCTCGGGGTTATGCTGTGCTCTGAGACTAGCGGCCTGTAAGTAGGAGCTGAGGCCTGAGCTAGATTACCCCGCCCGTCGAGTGAGCCAAGTTGGCGCTCGTTTCCTGTCTCCTGGTCATTAACAACCCCGCTGTAGATGATCTCTGCCCAGTTACAAATGACGCCAACCAATAAAATTGTATCCCCTGCCACAACCTGATTGGATAATAAGACGGTATATAGGCGAGTCCCCGCCTGCGTACGAGGGAGAAGCACGGAAGGAGCCGTCATGGACGGACGCGTGTGAGGCTTCTCGGGCGTACCTCTCCGGGGACGATTAAAGCTTGCCTACTGCTGCACTGAGTCGTGTGTTTTCCTGCCGGCCGGGACAAGCGCGCGACAGTGAAGTTTTGATTAAGCAAAGTTAATTATGCTAATATCCCTATTACCAGGGACTGGTTTAAACATGAACATGCAATGTGGGTTTGGCCAATGAAACATGCAGGTTGACTGACCAGGGGTGGGACACTCTGAAAAACATTTTACTTGCCTTTAAACAGAGACACAAGAAAAGGACACTGTCCCTTCTTCCTCTGGACTTCATGATCCAACATCAAATTATAACTTTATTTCTAGAACTCCTGAAGCCATAATATAACCAAAGGACAGTAAGTCAGAGGACTAAGACTACAGACTAAACCATCAGCAAGGAGGGATGTATCTTGCAAAGCAAGGAAAAGGAGGCTGGCCGGAAGTGTCTTCTGCAGTGTGAGTTACCCAGCTGCTCTCATTATTAAGCCGTCTGTCAGGGGATCCTTTCCAGAGGCCAATACATCACAACAGATACCAAAACAGACCAGTTCCTGGAAATGACTTCCTGGGCATTTCTAGAGAAAAAATCCTTGTAAACTGCTTAGTGCAATACACTCCTATGACAAAGGGAAGCAAATCTTGACACGTTCTTTCTGACACTGCAGGTGAGCAGCCCAAATGGCTCCAAGTGTAAAAACTTCCTTTTCACGCCCTAGTGGATGGTGAGAGAAAGGGCAATCTTTACATGGAAAGAATGTTATAAGATAGCTCATTAGGAGATGCTGTAAGAGTGTAAAAGCCACAGGACCTTCCAAAAGTGTCAAAATCACTCCTTAAGAGGAGTGTGTGGACTATGTGCTTAACAACACTGAGAAGAAAATACTCCCCATTATCACAGTGAGTCCCAGAAGCAGAAATGCCCTAAAAATGACTTTGCTCATCTATGCGGATGCTTGTGGGCCTAGGACAAGTTCACATTTCATTTTCCTGCTAACGTTTCGGAATAACCAATCAATTCTGAGTATACTCATAGCACATATGCTTTGCTAAAAGAACATGATCCTAACACTTGGGGGGCACAAAAACAAGGGGGAAGGGGAGAGGCTGTAGGGAGAAAAGAGGCCAACAATAAAGCAGGAAAAGGTATTCATGATATTTCTGAGCGCAACAAAATTTTAGGCAGCTTCAAGGAGGTGTATGCTTCACAAACAGTATTCAAACTGAGAGAACATCTCTGTCCAACATACACCAGAGACTAGTTCCCAACTCCTTGAAAGACTCAGATCAATTCAAGAAGCGGGCTCCAGAGTTTAATAAACATCCTAAAACACAGTGGAGTCAGAACCGTCACTCTGAAAATCTCTCCAACGCAATAGGCAGAGATACATTTTAAACCTTTAGCAAATCAGAGATTTAGAATGGATGGGAAAGGATAGCGAGAGATGTAGGAGGATCCGTAGGTGAGCCCAAGGTAAAGGACAGAGGTTCTAGGGCCATACCAGGGAGGAACACAGGCAGACTGGGCCAGGTATGAGTTTGAGGATTTTTAACCATTCACACAGCTATACCACAGCCAGTACTTAAAAGGAGCTATGGTTTCTTTCTAAATCAAGACACTAAACATACTCCTGTTGCAGAACAAAACCAATTCAAGAAAACTTCATAACCTTTGTCGTCTTTTCACATCACGGATTCGTGTAATTGTACAGCAAATAATAGGAAGACTTCTTCAATCCTTCCTAGATGGTGATACCTCCTCCAACAAGAAACTTATTTTCTGGTTATCATGGAAGGTCAGCTATACTAATCATTACACTTTTTCCCTAAACTGACTTACTTTTTATAAAATCTTAACTATAGCTTCAGAGAAAACTACGCACCAAAACAGAAAACTTGCAGCACTTGTTTTAACAGATAACCTCAGGTATTTTGTCAAACTCACAAAAAGCTAGCACACCAGGTGAACAGACCAAAATATAACCATGCAAGATGTAAAACTTTTACTCAGGTACCAGATTGACCTTATGAGAAAGGTAGTTTCTGCATAAAATAAACACAGAAAATTCATTCTTTCAGCATCTATTTAGAAACTTATTCCAGCTACACACTGACAATACTAAAAGTTCACAATTCCTTGAAACAGCACTCCCTTATATTTATCTAATACGAACAAAAGAGTTCAACTTAATAGCTTCCAACAAGGAAAAGGCCGATAACTTGGTACTGAGCATTACAAATATACAAAATTGATACTGTGTTTGTCAAAGAGCCTTCCACATAGCATCGCTTAAGAATATCCACAGAGAAAGACAGAATCCTTTCCTATTTTATATCATGAGAAAGTGGGTTTCATGAACGAGATCAGATACTAAATGAGTACATTTTGTTAGGTTAGGAAGGACTTTAGCCTTTAAGAAAACACATAGCACGTGTAAATTGTGCTCACTGGTTATTAGGCAAGGATTGAACCAGGTGTACTTTCTCTTTAAGCTTTTAAATTACTCATCTCAGCCCACCCACCAGGCCTTTCCCCAGGAGGTCAGTTTCAGAGGCTGAAACTCCATCCTTTCAAATTTATGACCAGAAAAAAAGACGTTTGACTTTAATCCATCATATATATGAAAAATACATACTTATTATATATAACTCTATGCCTTGTGTAGGGCCCACTAAATTTATAGATTAATGAATATAAGGATTTATGCTATGTCCAAGTAAATATTGACCTTATCTCTGCCTGGGTCAATATTTACTGCTTTGCTCAATAAATTTTCATGTTCGTTTTCAAACTAAGTCAGTAGCAGTTCATTAATTTCTGCTTGGTTCCTATCAGCATTTTATAAAATTTGAAATGCCAGTGAAAATGTTTCCCCTAAAAAATTTAGTTACAGCCAATTAAAAGACAAAAAGATACCTGGTTTCCTACTGACTTTCCTTGTAGGCTTTTTCGTTACTTTTTTCTTTCCCCCTTTCATTCCTTGCTCCCCTTGAAACTGTTACAAACAAAAAATGCCTGAATTTGATAAAACTCAGCCATCAACTCTAAAATAAAAGCAGCATTTAAAAATCATGGATTAAGTGGTATAAAAAATGTAAATACTGTACATAAATAGTTCTATGAGATATTAAAATATTTTAGACATATCCATGTAAACAGGCATCATCTCTCATTTCTCGATGAGAACTGTAGGTCAGCTTTAGCTCATATGGTTACTTCTCCACACTGGCTTCATTAAAGCAGTGATAACCATCAACTTGTGTCTAATGGGACTACACTGCCCATATTATTCTAAAGCATCTTGTAGCTCATCTAATTTTATTTTGGTGAATATTACATAAGCACTTCAACATAAAGATATACTGTCACTACCAGTTGCCTGATGGTCATTTAGACATTTTTTTTAAACACACTGCCACTTGTAGGGCATATAGAAATATTTCTGAGACTGTCTAAAAATAGAAGTAATAGAAGAAAGACTCTAAATAGTTAAAATTTTCATAGATATTGCCAAAAAGACCTGCAAAAGGTTCCTTCGACCTGCCGCCTTTAGGATCTGTATAAAGCCTTTCATGTAATCATGTCTCAAATGCTACCTCATAGCAACAATTGAAATTCTTAGCAAAGATATCTATCACTTTACATCAACACAGCATTGAACAACACTTCATCTGCCTAAGATGCTGTCCAAAGGTCATGAGGACACTAAGGAATGTACTAATGTTCTCCTATAATACTGTATATATCAGCACCCACTAAATTTACTAACACTTATGAAACCATCTGCAGAGAGAGTTTTTGAAAAGGAGAAAAACAATCTACATTGAGAAAAAAAAATTCTTTTAAACAGCAAGAGAAAAGAAAGCCAGATTTGGCCAACTATAGTTAAGATACTCAAGGTACCTTAAGCATATGGCAACACATTTTTCTCTTTCATACATTTAATCCTGATTACTGTGGGGCCATATGTGTTTCTTCCCCACCCAAAACATCCCTGTACAAAAGGAAAACAGTACCTGTAGAAAGACAGTTTGTTCAACAATTTATTCCCTATCTTGAGGCACTTCCTGTCTCAAAACATTTAGGTAGGGACAGGGAAATACAAAAATTAATTACAGACAAAGGTTCAATTCAAAGACCGTAAAGTCTAAAGAACATTAAGAAATCTGGACAAAACATTACACCACATCTCAATAAGGCCCCGTCCAATTTTCTTTTATTGTTTGTAACAAACCCACCATTCCTCTCCTCATTTACTAAATGCAATGCCATCTAGAAGAGCCCGAACAATCCTCTTTGCTTTCTCTTCCATGTACAGAAAGTAATAAATTCCCATGAGCTCTTTCCTCTTCTCTCACAAACGCCTCAGGACGTAACTTCATCATTTCTCACCCCGCCCCCTTTTCCCAGCCCCACCCCTAACCCTACAGCCAGCGACCTCACTTGAACAGCTAGCCGACTGCTCTCCACTCCGGTCACTAGATCAGTTCCCCACCAGCTCCAGGAAGCAGCTCGGGGCCACGACCAGACTACAGTTGGCCCCTGCAGGCTCCAAATCCAGTGTTTTGCATTTTCGCCTTAAGTTTCTTCCACCCTGCCAGGTGCTACAGTGCTTTCAGATCCCCGGTCACAGCCAGAGCATTTCACGCCTCAGGGCCTTTGCCAGCCTGGCAAATACCTGCCCATCTTGAAAGGCAGAGATCTGGCAACGGTGATTCCAAAGGGAACTTCTCTGGCCCCGCCTCTGATAGCACCTGCCTGGCACAGAATCAGCAGTGAGTAAGTGCAGTGAACAAGTAACTTTTAAAGGCGAGTCACAGAAATCAGGATATCGGAAGATGGAAAGTAACTGGAAAAACTAAACAGGAGACTGGAGAGTTAACGGAGACAGGGGTCAAGTCAAGCACGCGGGCACAGGCAGCCTGTGAGGTAGGGTGTCACAGGGTGAATTCAGGTTGATTCCCCCCAATGGTGTGGGTGCGCGGAAGGAGAATGCGTCTCGGGAAATTATTTCTTTATGAGTCTTTGTAGGAGGCTTGAGGAAAGGCAAATAATACAACAATATTAACATGAAACCTGGAGATTCCAGCGTCTTCCATTCTCCGAGCGACAAAAGCCGACTACAGGAGGCATGCATATGTTCATTCGTTCTGCACAGACATTCTTAAAAATAGACATGGAAATATAATTTTAAAAAATTTAATGATAGCTTCAGTTCACCAGGGGAGAGCTCATTACCTCAAGCTATCCAGTTGGGAAACATTTCATAAATCATCTATTGCTTTTTAAATTTCATAGCGGGACCCACTCCTTCAGCTCCAGAGAGTGCAAAATACAGATTCCGGCAGGCTCTCCTTTTATCTGTCCATCCATTTGCCCACTTGAAAACCATATACTGAATATTCACATTATGAGACACTGTGCACACTGCAGGAGAAACAAGGAACAATAAGCTATAATTCTTGTCTCTCAAGAATTCTACATTTAGCCAGAGAAAAGAGTGTGGGTGTGTTTTAAAACAAGATATTTATATGAACATGTAGTGGGGTGGCAGATAATTAAGAGACAAATGGGTAAAGCATTCTCTACTACTGGGTAGAAGCCAAAATTACAGCAGGTGCTTACATACATGACCTCTAACTCTCAAAGCCACACTGCAAGGTATGTTCTTCTATTCCGTTTTACAGTTGAGCAAGATATCAACCGTAAGACAGTTAGAAAAGACCTTGGATAATGCCAGTTCCGGGAAGAAATGTCTCTTGGCAGAATCTGTTTGACCTTCATCCAGCCCATTGCCAGAACTCCTTACAGGGAATCTTCGTTATCACGTTTCAATTTTGGATTCCTTTCATGATGAGAGAATTTCCCCTTGCACTGACTCATAAAAATTGTTTATGCACCAAAGAAACATGAGATAGAAAATATTAAAGACGAAAAAAAGGGAGAACTTGGGAGGAAGAAGAAAACCTGTTTTCTCCAGGCATTTCAGGGGGAAAAGAGAAAACAGCTTTATGAAAATGTCTCAAATTTCCACTTGGACTTGTGCCAAATTTCTTATTTTTCTTTCCAGCAGCAGTGACCTACCCAACATGTGTTATTTTTTGTGTAATAATTACAGAAGTTCTGGACAAACTCCAAAATGCATGTGCTGTCAGCACCTCAAGCAAAACAGAAAAATATCTACATTTTCGTGGGGTAAAATTAGGAGAAGAAAAAAATCTTTTAATATTTCCAGTGAGATAGCCTGAAATGAGTGCATGTTTTCCAGGGTTAAGACTATGCGAAACACATAAAGAGTTGGCTGAAGTTTTGCACCTGTCTATGTAGCAATAAGAAAAATGAAATTCAAAGATACAAAGAATTTTGAAAGTACACGGCTATCATTAACAGACAAGAGCTCGCTTTGGCAGCACATATACTAAAAATATTAACAGACAATTTCTTCACCTTATACCTTTTATGAAAGATGTTTGTATTCATGTTGAATATTGTGGCCTTTTTATACAGTGGACCAAATTAAGAACCCGAAAGGTAACCCATCTTCAGGAGATCGCAAAAGACCTAAAATGTTTCTTTTTTTTGTTTTGTTTTGTTTTGTTTTGTTGTTGTGTACCAGGGATCGAATTCATGACCCTGTGCTTGCCAGGCAGGCATTTACTAAAATAAGTTTCTCAATTGACAAACGCTTACATAGGAATTGTGTGATAAGCCTTTTAAAAAGTTCGGTATCCTAACATTTGGAACATAAATAGTGTGTCTGCGTGATCCAAAATGATGCAGCAAAAGCAAAAGAGCTGAGCTTGTCCTTGTCCTAGATTGAAAGCAAAATGTTAATGAACTATGGTCAGGATAATGTCCTACTACGGACATGCTATCCGCAACCGTGAAACTCCTGCAGCCCTCTGCCATGACTGGAATGGGAGGGAATCAGAATTAACCAGGTTGGCTTCAGTCACCAAACGCCATTCCACACAAAGGTAACCTCCCTGGAGCAGGGCACCACATCCTACAACGGTAAACTCCTACTCACCCCTCTCCCTCCGCTGATCTTCCCTCCTCCAGAAGCTCCTCCCAAAGCAGATCCCTGGCATCCCTGTGACTCCTGCCCACCAGACTCACTGAGAATATGTCAGCTCAAGAGAAATGCAACGAAAACAAAAACATCACCCCAGTTCCCGAAGAGCCTGCATTTGAGTGACTAAGATCATCTCAAAACCCCTGGTTGTACTAATGAAGGCAGCACTGGCAAACATTTGTTGCAAAGGCGCTGATAGTACCTAAGCTTTTCAGTCCAAAGTTTCTTGTCAAAAATATTCAACTCTGCAGTTGAAGCACAAAAGCACCATAGGCAATATGCAAAGTAGTAAATGTGACTGTGTTTTAATAATACTTTATTTACATAGCCTGCAGTTTGTATTTTGTCCACGTTTGAACTTGAGGAATATTTGCTTAGCCCCCATTCACAAATCCCAACTGGGTAATTCTGCAAGTCATGCTTGAGCATCTCACTTGCTTAGCTCTGCTGCTACCCAGGAGTCACCTCCCAGCAGTCACAGCCACCAAAGGAGACCTCCAGTAGCACTAGCAGCAGCAGCAGCACACGGAGGAACAATGTCAGAAACAGCAGAGGTAACAGTAAGCACTTACTTCATGACAGAGATGATGTTAACATCATACACACACATCGCCTCACTTCATCCCTGCAACATCTTACGAGGGAAGTACTCATTTTTCCCAAATAAAGAAGGGGAAATTGAGGCTCCAAGCAGTAAGTGTCCTTCCAGAGTCCTAACTGATAAAACAGAGATTTGGACCACAGTCTATCGATAAGACTTACAAAATTCATACTCTCACATGCCACACCTACAAAGTACTGTGCCAATGACAGCATCTTAGAAAGAACTAATGCGTCAGAGAATTAGAGACACGAGGCTAAGCTCTGGACTACTAAAACAATCTTCCAGACAGGGCCTACTTCCCCTTTGCTAAGTTAAAAAATCATTCCCTCAACAGAAAAAAAACCTTACTTCATTTGTCAGTAATTTTTCAAACACCATTTATGCTTTTAAGTATAGACCTACACCCAAGAGTTCCCCATCTCATTTGTTCTGACTTTAATTAGGGCACCAAGAGACCGCACCTCTAACTCCTTCCTGCCCTTCCTCTGCCACTGAGTGTCTGTTGGCCCTCAAGACCAGTCTGGTACAAAAGGATACCTGACATTCTGGTCTTCTCGGGCCAAACTGTGTCATGGTTGAGGACAGCACACAGGTTTGAAACTGAGCCCCAATATGATGTCCCAAATGGAAGGTTCCACAGCCGACTTTGTGTGACAGGTCACAGTCAAACATGGGTGCCCTAAAAACATTGCATAAAATTACCCTGAGGCAGCCGGGCATGGTGGCGCATGCCTTTAATCCCAACTCTCAGGAGGCTGAGGTAGGCGGAGCGTTGTGAGTTCTAGGCCAGCTTGGGCTACAACGTGAGCACAAGGCCGGCCTGAACTACATAGTACAACCATGCCTTGAAAAACTAGGGCTGGGAGTTTGGCTCAGTGGCTTAAGCGCCTGTCTGGTAGGCGCAAGGTTGTGAGTTCGATCCCCGGTGCCGCAAAAAAAAAATAACAATAATAATAATAATAAAATTACCCTGAGGCTATATGCATGTGTAAAACATAAATGAATAAATCAGTCCAGACTTGGGATCCATGACCAAGATATCTCATTATGTGTAATGCAATATCGCAAAATGCAAAAACCTCCCAAATCTGCAGCACGGCTAGTCCCAAGCATTTCGGATAAGGGATGCTCCATCTGTACTATCATCCAGCATTTGTCTCATTCTTTTATTATTCTTTGATGTTTGCCATTATAGCTCGCTTTACTGGTTCTTGCAAAACAGCCCATACCCCTCTGAGGGACTCGTCCTATCACTTTCCCTTCAAATTCCACCAGAAACAATTTCATTTAAAACAAGAGTTGACAAACTATAGCCTATGATGCCTATTCAACTGGTCATTTATTTTTGTGCGGCCTACAAATGAAAAATGTATTTTGTAATTTTAAATGGTGTGGGAGGGGATATCAACAGAACAATATTTCTTGACACAAGAAAAGTTATAAAACTCAACTCTCAGTGTTCACAAATAAAAGTTTTAACAGAATCATGCCAGCCCGTCCATTATTGTGTATCTCTGATTTTACGGTACAACAGCTGAGTTCAACAGCTGGGCAAGAGACTGGATGAACTGAAAACTTACAATGTTTACTACTTTTGTCTTAAGCAAGTGCCCTAAATTTGAGCCATTAGCCCACCCCTTGAAGAAGCAGCACCCAAACTCACACATAATAAAGTACAGAAGTACAAAGTAGAAGGATCTACTTAAGCATACCAGAGTTAAGGACATCAATAATCGCTCCCACCCCCAAGATGGCACCACTTACGTCTATTCTTAACTGAGTAATGGGCAAAGTTTTAGGCCCTCATTTCTTTGCTATCATTTGCAACTAAAGGTACTGATAGGATATAACTTCCAATTTCCTGACTAACAGCATCATTATTCTAAATTGATGAACTGTAAATAGCAGGCCACTTTATGCTTCTTCCTGACTCGTATCAGAGCCAGAGACTACAAAATGATAGATCTTCTCTGGATTTCTTGGCAAAAAGATAGATAGATACATATGTATGTAATTCTGGCCTTCATCTTTCAATTTCCTTCACTCATCAGAAATGGTGACAAAAGGGCTCTAATTAGATAATCCTAATCACAAAGAATAGGGTATGATGGAAGACTTCACAATCGCTATCTGTTAGCAGCAAAACAAAATAGATAGGCTACTCTCCCTGTAGGGGCAGGAGATTTATCAATAGACAAAAGGATGCAAAAAGCCAATAGATAAGGTGTAATTAAAGATCAGACCTATAAATTTTACACTGGCATAAATTTAACAGGATATGCAGGTGGAAATTCAGGATTTAAGACCTGAGCATTACTATGAAAAGAGTATCTTTCAGTTCTTTATCCAACAATGCTTAATACATAAATTTATTATTAAGATTAAAACTCCTTGTCTCCAAGCCTTTTCATATAAGGGACTTAAATTATTCACTGCCAAAGTACAGTAATTTCCAAAAGTGGTCTATCTTCCTCGAGTATTCCTCCTTAATTAGCTATAATCCATTTTTCATATTTTTTGAGCTTCAGTATATCTTAGAAATAACAACCCACCCATCATATTTTTGGTAAGGGTAGAAATCATGATCACTAAAAATCTCTACATTGCTGTGAGTTTCCCTCTTTTCTTAACAATGTAAGAACATCATTTCCATTGCAATTTTGAACAAATTGTAGCAATGTTCTCTCACTGGTCAAAAGCTAAAAGGAAAAATAAAAACAAAAAGAACTTCAAATGTACTGTAGAACACTACTCACACAGTAAGATGAGACATGGAAATAAAGTTGCATTTCCCAGATTAAAGCATGCAAGACCATTTTTGCCTTGTGATGCTTTCTGATATTTAAGCAGGCTTGTAAGCCACTGAGACAAGCCTGGTACTCCGTGCTCCCTGAATCACAGGCAGCCAAAAGACTGGGGAGGGGAGGCTCTGCAGCATCTTTGGGAGAGTTCTGAATCTGGTACAATAATTCATTAACAAGGAAAGTTCAGAAATCGATGCAAATGGATGGGGAAAACAGGTGGAGAAAACAGGTGGGAGCGATCTGTTAAGGTGCTTAACAGCCTTCGGGGAAGGCAGGCTTCAGTATTTCCACTTGTAGTGAGCCGCAGAATGGTTTGACCAGATAAAGTCAGACGCGGAAGGGATGAAAAGTGTGCTTGAGGGTGAGTGTAAGGGGATGCCTGGGATCCCCATCAGAACCACGTACCTGAGTAGGCCCAGTACGGGTCACCAGAAGCCTTGCGCCTGCGGATCTGCACAGAGCTGCCATGTCTGCTGTCCTGCGGGGCCCCGGCGTGGCCTTCAGTCAATGCTGGAAGAGAGGCAGACAGCAGTGAGACCAAGTCATCAAGCCCTGGGCGCACCCAGGGGACCTCCACACGTACAGACCTCTGAATAGCTACATGAGCCTCCTTATTTTGTGGGGAAACAATTATAGGAGGATCCAGAGCAACTCCCACAAGCACTCCTGATGGGTTTTGTTTTGTTTTGCTTTGCTTTTGGTACTGGGATCAAACTCAGGACCTTATGCCTGCCAGGCAGGCGCTGCACCACTGAGATACAGTCTGAGCCCAGTGCTACTGATATGAACAGCTGACAGTGCACCTCACTTTGCACTGAGAAGCAGGGCACACTCTGCTTTACATCTTTAACTCATTCAACCTGCCATAAATACCCGGGCCGTGGGTTCACTGGTCCCAGTGATAAGCAAGCAAAAGCACCAAGGAGTGTATTAACTTTCACTTGCCCTGAACTGGACAACCAGTAGAACCAGAGCCTGAAGTTTTGGTTCCAATTTCATGAACAAGTGTAAATCCTAGGCACAGGCCCACGGATCTTCCCAGACTAGGGATTTTTGTATCTGTCTGACAGACGGAGAAATTCAAGCTCAGAGACAGTAACTGGCCCCACGAACACAAGTGAGCAAGCAGCAGATCAGCAAAGGGAACATCAACATCGATGCATCAAAAGCCTGGCCTCTGCCACCCACACCCAGCACACGGGGAGGCCTGGGGGGCCCCTCCCAGGGAGCGTCCATGTTCCACATCCTTGGACCCGAAAATAGCCACCTGCAGTACTGAGAACAAGAAAACCTCCATGGCCAACGATGTTCAGGGGAAAGAAGAAAAACAGCACTGCTTAATGATATATTTTTGAAATTCAAAATGAATCCAATCCATCAAGCAGAAGCAAAAATATTCACCGCCACTCCACAGAGTTCCATCTGCCTGATACAGTGCTCAAAGCCTTCTCCTCCCATCTTCCTCACGGATGCAAATTTCTCTTTTTGTGAACCCACACCTGAACGCACTGATGTGTAAGAAGACAAATATCACAGGTGCCCAGAATCCAAAATTAAAGAGAATTATACTCAAACAATACACACCACCTGACTATGTTAATATTTAAATGCACCCAAACAAAATCAAGTGCGCTTTTCAAAAGCAAAGAAATCAGAGAAACTGTACATTCAATTTAAGATGAAGACGGAAATGGGAAAACATAATACATTCTCAATTGCAAATGAGCCAATAACTCTAATAATGGTATTAGTTTTGATGAGAACATGACAGTCACAAAGAACGAGGAGGAAACATGTGGAGTACTTCACACTTACACTTCAATTGCGAAGACTATCCTTAACACAAGGAATGCTTGAAAAGATTCCAGAGAAATAAACCCTTAAGAAGAAAAAGGGGATCTACTAAACCCCAAATAAACATCTAAAAATAAAGCTATTATCACTTACATCTGCTCACTGGTCCTGAATGACAAAGTGAAAATCTAAGTTTAAAGTACAATGAAGGTTTAGGTCCCTATCATCCAATCCCTCCTACAATTTTGTAGATGAGTCATTCAGAACACTTAAGAAGTTGACCATTATAAGCTGCTATGGGTCAAAAATAAAGTTTTCATCTCCTAGTCTCCTAATTACTTTTTCCTCTACAAAGCATGCTAAATTAGGCTCATATCTTTGCTGTACATATGTGAAACTTAGTATCTGTTCACCATGCTTCAAGTATTTTTTTCCCAAATAGTCCTTCTCTGTGTATCAAGATAATGAGCAAAATACTGGCCCACCATCTGAATAGTAAATGTAATTTCTATTTGCATATGTGGTTGACCTTAGTTTCCACACCTGGAACCAAAATTACCAACCTCAAAGGATTGTTAGGAAGACAACACAACTTACTATGAGCAGAGCATCTAATTCATCATATACTGAGTAGGCAATACCTTTTAAATACCTGAAATTTGTTAAGTAATATTTAGTATGGAGCCATGAACTTAGACTAAGTCCAACCAAACCAATATATGAAAGTAATCACAGTAACTGAGCTCTGGCTGGTTGCAGAAAGCTCTGTCACCAATTAACAGATTAAGTTGCAAACAAGTAACCACTTCAGGTATAACCAACTAACTGGTTCTCTGACTAAGCTGTAGCCTATTTAATGATTCTCCATATCTCTAGTTCATTTTTCTCTAAATCTATCATACAGTGATGCTGGAGTTCTCAGTTCCCTTGGGCAGTGGGGGTGCTGCCCAATTTTGCAAATCTTTTTTTTCAAACTGTACTAAATTTAATTGATCTGGGGGATTTTTCTATTTAACACAAAGTAGTGGAAATGTGCTTCAGAATCTCAGCTTTTGTAATAATCATACCCTACCCCACCTAACTGTGTATCGTGAATTCACCAGCAACGCCATGTTGCTGTAACCCTTGCCAGCTGCGGGGTGGACTGTGCTGGCCGTAAATCGGTGGATCAGTTATATAACTGTAGGTGTTGAGACCCAAAGCCTCAAGGTGATGGTGAAGGACCAAGCAATGGATCACCAGAAGAGCTGAAAAGTTGAACCAAAGCAAAAGACAAAAGGACCAATAGATAAATTCTGTTGGCAATACATTAAGCCCTGGGCAAAGCCAATGTGAAGCCAGCCCCATCCTAGGCTTTATACTTACATGAACCACTTGCCTGGTAAGCTTCCCTCTTCAGTCTCTTGTACACAAAAGATCACCCAGTGACAATGAGAGTACTTTAAACAGTCACTTCAAGCTCTCATCATCATGTTCTCCATCCAAGAACACTGCTGGAATACAGGGCTGACTGCGAGCCCTGAGCTACTTTTTAAAAACAAACGCAAACTCCTAGGCCCAGGATCTCTCTCGCTGAAATTCAGATTTAATTGTTCTGAGGTGAGACCCAATTGTCAGTACATTTAAAAAGAAAAGAAAATGAAAACAAAAACAAAAACAAAAAAGTTCTCCAGGTAACTGTTTATTTTTTAAAGAGCCTCAGGGTCTGGGCAGGTAGCCCCGACTAGCCCGAGTCAGCCTCAGCCTTCTGGGCAGCAGGTATGGGTGTTTTCCACCATGCCTGGCTCCTGGTGATTCTATTTTGAAGCCAGGCATAGTCAACAAACACCCTGACTGAGCTGCACCCAAGTTCCCACAGGGTGCCGCGCCCCTCCTACCCTCCCAATGCTTGCCCTCACAGTTTGCAACTTTGCGATGTCTTCACACCAATCAAGGATGGCCAAGCAGAAAGAACAGCCTGCTGCAATCATAACCACGTGTGGTGGCAGCTTCAGAATTGAGACAAATCTGAACTGACCCAGAACAGAGTTTCCATTCCAAAGACCCTCAACAAACCAGGTAGAAAAGTAAGGAATGGGGTCTTTTTCAGGGCTGTAAACTCCTACATGAACTCTTATGAAAGATGGAACACAGAGTTGTAATTCCCACTCCCTTTTAATCCTGAGATGGGGGTGCTTCTCATTTCCCGGAAGCTCTGAGATCACCGGGGTGGTACGAGGGGAACCAGACTGCCAGTCAAATCTCTTCCTGGAGCAGCACCAGTGCCTGCAGCCAACTTCCTCCTGCTCAGAAAGCCAGGCAAGGGAAGCAGGAGGCCTCCAAGGACTGTGCTCAGAGCAGAGCAGAATTCCGACAGTCTTTACCAGACAGCATGGAGGCCACGGGATCTGGGGTCCCATTCCCCAGGTTTCTGAAACGCTTAATGGAGGAGCAATTCTGCAAAGATAAATCTGATTCAAGAAACAAGAGACTGATACCAGGAAGTCTTCCCATGACAGTGCAAAGCAACAGCCTCCACACCCCAAAAAGCAGATACCTCACCTTCACAGTCACACACATACAACACATCAGACAGGCCTGGGGATCTGGGCCAAGCAACAAAATGCCTGTTGAAAGTTAGGTCCCTCAGGACAAAAACATGAGGTGTGTACTGCTGAAGACACAGGAGTGGACAGGGGGTAAGAGAGGTGGCAGGGCCATCCCAAGGAATGTGGGGTCACTGTGTCTTCCTCATACACCACCAAAGATCTGAAGTACAACGTGGATCTTACAGAGCAAAGGATGTGCAGGAGGACTACTTCTGAGGGGCAGAAGCATGGCCTATGAAGAGGTCCAAGTTCCCAGGAACTAGGAAGCACAACGATCCCTGGACTGCTGCCAACCCACCACCCAAATGGAGTTCCACACCTGGTATGTGGTCATAAATAGTGAATGAAGGAATGAAACAGAAAGCCCAATGATGTCACTGTTCTGGTAGGTGGTGAATGGAAGGGTGTGTTATGGTTTGTATCTAGATGTCCTCCCAAAGTCTCATGTGGTCATAGGTGGGGATTTTCAGAGGTGGCTGGGTATACATTATGTGATGCTGAGATTAAGAGCATGTGATTACTAAATTAGTCCACTGATGGGTTTGGCTTAGTTCTGGGTGTAGGTAACGGGAAGGCCTGCCCTGGGTGTGAATGCTTTATCTGCCCTAAGGACACGAAGCCCAGATAGAATACAAAGGGCAGGAAAAGGGCTATCGCCATGGTCATTTGCTGCTTGTCGATTTTACTACTTCAATGCTTTCTGCCCACCATGAACTGTTTCTCCTCTGTGGTGCCCCTGAGCCATGTCATCCTGCCTTGGAATGAGCCAGCTTTGGATGGGAACCTCTACAAACATGGGTGTTTGGGTATTGGGCATTTTGTCTCAGCAATAAGAAAAGTAACTAAGACAGGATGTGTGTGTGTGTGTGTGCGTGTGCGCGCGTGCACGCATGCACATGTACACATTTACATAAACCACACACCACAGGCAAAAACACTACATCCTCCCTCCAGGGCTCCCTTCTGAGCCACTGCCCACCTATGAGAAACATCTGAAGCAGGAAGGCTTATTATAGGTAGCAAATAAGTAATTCTTTGGGGAGGCCACACAGAAATGAATGGGGTAGCAAAGGACTTTCATCACTTGGCATCAGATTTTTTTCAACAGATAAACAGTTCATTAAAGGTAACTATATTTAGTTTTCCCTTTTATTGCATCTGTTGGTAATGTGTGATTTCTTACTTCAGCCCCCAATAAGAACATAATCTTGTATTACTGGCACTGTCATAAATTTAAAAAAACAAAGAGTTTTAAATTCTCTATTCTTAATCTGTTTCAATCAATTATAAGGTGACTTTTTGAAAGACTTTTTGAAAAAAATTTTTTAAAACTTACTTGAGTAGCAGTCAAAAATGTATACAGAGTATATTAAGCAACCTAATATTTTATTGGCAAGAAGCAGAGCTCTGCAAATAGAAACAGACTGTGGTTCCCAAGTAAAGCTACAGAGTCAGCACACCAAATTCAATCAATTTTAATACTCTTTGTACTCTTCTAAGCTCAAACAGCCAACCAACAGCAGCATGGCAATGATATGGTATGGCTATGAATCATGCTATTGATTTTCAATATCTTCTGTGCAGAAAATTAAATTATGCAAATGCATGCCTTTATGGATCCTTACCTTAATGTGAAATTGCATAGTTGCTTATGTCAGCAACTTAATTACACAATTAAAAATGGAGTATGCTTGTGGAAATATGTAGTTTCACTCTTCAGAACAGACAGTAAGTGTAAATCTACCTGTGGTTATCATGTGAATAACAAGAGGGAGGAGAGGAGGTTCCACAAACATCGTCTACCAAGTTCTGCAGCACCAAGCCCTCTATGGTTTATGGAGCTGAAGATTTCTGTCAGCGAAAAGCTCAGACGCCTCTTTGTCATGCTGGGATGCTGTAAATTACTGGAAGGGAAGTTAAAACACACAGGAACCCAGGAGTGCACACGGCTGCATACGCATCCTCAAAGAGGTCACCCCCAGTGTCATTTTACCCAACACTCAAACAGACACACAGGCACGTGCCCAACAGGCTGCAAACATGGTCAGGATGAACTGCAAACTTCAAACAACCTTCAAGGGTCTGTGTATAGTAAAATGCATTCAGAGAGGAATAATCCAGCCACTCCCATTGCACAGGGCAATTTGAGTCTCCCAATCCTGCCAAGATAAAAGTGGGGATTTCGAAACCAATACTATTAACCAGCCAGTGACGCTTACATCTCACTCAGCAGGAGGACACGTGGCTGCTGGGCAGAGAGCTAAATGAGTGACAGGTATTTTCATCAGGGACTTTTCATAAACTCCGGCTCCTCTCAGAACTTCCATCTAGTCTACCTCACTTCCAGCCTGAAGCAAAAAAGATAAAAAATGGTTCACAACCCAGAGGCCCAATCCTTTATGAAAATATCCTAAGAGTTAGCTACTGCAGAACATATCGATGAAACTGTTTCCTATATACATGCATTAATTTCCCAGAGCTACTGGACACAGTTTAAAAGAGTAAGTGTTTTGATTCTGGGAATATAAAAGCAGATGTGTAACCCATCGGCCTCTGCCGTACCTTCACAAGGCTTCTGTGTAATCAGTCCATACTCTGTGTTTCACAGGAATTGTCACGGGGTGGGGGCAGGAGGCCTTAACTCTTTCGTGTTAATTTGCAGGCAAGCATTTTTCTTCCTAAGAACCCTGTCCCACTGAACACATTACATAGAGTTCCTGACACATGTTCTTTCTTAGTTTTACTATCACAGCGAACCAAAGGTCACGGAGTCTGTGTCAGATCATTCAGAATGAAGTCATTATCTATGAATGCAGACATTTTCCTTCCAAAAGTACAAATGGGTATGCTGAAATTTCAGAGTACAAAAGATGTCTGCAAACATAAATGTGAAGGGAAATGGACATTTGAGGTGTCCACCATCAAAAGAACACAGGTAGACACCAGAGATTTCAAAAGAAACTGCGTTCCTCCACAATACTGGTCCATATTCCCATTTTGAACCAGGAATGTGTACCTGATCTCTGCTATGTTATGACCTCCCATGGGGAGGTGGGAAGGGTCATGGCAAAAGTTACACAACACTGAAGCCAGAGGAAGTTGACGATAAGAAGATCCCAAGCGCCTTCCAAAACACAGTTGCACACCCTGAGTTCAATGCAAAATAGGTTCACTAACACGAGGGTATTTCTATTGAACGATACAACCCGTTCTATCTAGGTCATTCCAATGCAGAGCCAGGGAGAGTAGGTCAACTTCCATCCAAAATGGAAAACATCAGAACAAAGGAATTCTGGTTCCTGACTGCCTAAGGATAATGGATGGGTGGCACATGGATAAGGAGTCCTAATTCTGCCACGGTCACTGCCAAAAATAAGACCACTAAAAATAAGAAGCAGGCACTTTGTGTTCAAATGCCGAATGCACACTTTCTAATGGCAGCTGAGCAGTTAAGCAGGCTGTTTATATCCATTATAACCACTCACACAACAAACAAATTAAAGATCCCTCAAGGATGGCGAAATCTCCATCGAGCACAATTTTCTCTAAATTTCGAAGAGCATTTAAGAACATTAAATCCCACGCAATAGTCTGAAATGAATATATCTTTATCTTTCTTGTGACTAAAATGGGTAAAAGTATCAAATTATAGTTAAAGGTAATTAAATATTCTGATCAGCCTCTCATTTCCTTTGTGCCTGCATTTCAATTAATTGTAATAAAAAGTACTTGGTGAGTCTCCCAAAAAGTAGAAACAAGAAGTATGTTCTTTTGCAACCACTGGATTACAAATGATCCCTGTAGCTGTTTGTGATAGTGAGCTAACCTCAGTACAACAGATTGTATTACAGTGGATTGCCTAGTTTATCACATTCAAACACACCTATTGTACCAACTACAAGAGAAATTTTTCTCATCTGAAATGATAAAGAGACTTAATATACACCCTTGATGTTTTTAAGAAAAATAAATTACTAAAACTTAGGCACATCAAGGTAAAGAGAAATCACACAGCAATTTTGTATCACAGAGGACCAAAGAAAAACAAAACAGCCTTGTAAAAATAAAATAAGTCATGTAGAGAAGCAAAACACTGGCCTTCTCATGATTATTTTCCTCTACCATAGTCCCCACTCCAAAAGGCAGAGTCCATCTGTTTTAATCATAAGTAAAAAGAGACCGAAAAAAAAAAAAAATCAGAGCCACTCTTCCAACATTAACTCTGTCATACTTTAAATTTTTGAGAAATAAAAAACACACTTTCCAAAATGCCTGAGAAAAGGTACACTTTAAAAACTGCTTTACGGGCTGGGGATTTAGTTCAGCTATGTAAGTGCTTGCCTGGCAAGCGCAAGGTCATGAGTTCAATCCCCGGTAGAAAAAAAAAAAAAAAAAAAAGGGAGGAAGGGAAGAAGAAAAGAAGGAAGGAAGGGAAGAAAGGAAGAAGGAAAGAAGGAAGGAAGGAAACCGCTCTATACAAATACAGCTCAATATACAGATGTGAAGCAAATCTGAAAAATACACAGTTCACTGTTTCGTAGAAGTATCCACCTTCAAAGAACAAAAGTGAATTCCTGGTTTCAAATACTTTACAATATCACACGGAAATAAACAATTCTTCCATCCTGGTTGACTGGTGTTTTGTGTTGTTTGGGATACCAGGTACAGAGCTCCATACGTGCTGAGGAAATTCTCCCCACTGCCTAGACTAGTCTTGAACCCGCAGTCCTCATGCAGCTGGGATTACAGATGTGGGCCGCCATGCCCAGCTCTTCCGTCTGCTTCAGTACTGTCTGGTTCACAAAGAAGTCTCTTGATTCTGTAACAGTGGTTACAACTGTGGTGTCTCATGAATCCTTCATGGTCCTCAAAATGACCAACACATGGGCCAGGGATTTAGCTTGGCAGCATAAGTGCCTGCCTTACAAGCACGAGGCCGTGAGTTCAATCCCTGGCACCAAAAAAATAAAAATAAAAAAATAAAAGGCAAACACAGTTCAGAGACTGCACTTTGGTGACCACAATAACAAATACCACCATCTATATAAATTTTGTCTGTGTGAAAAAAAATAGGAGACCACCCCATTACTTATAGTTCTATTTTTTTCAGTGGGAGAGATGGACCTTATTCCCAGATGTGAGCAATATGCTATCCGAATAGCAGTCCGCTCTTTTATACAAACAGCTGTGAATACCAACTAGACCCTATTTCCACCTAGCTCCATTTCATCATCTTTCTTTGTCTACTTGTGGCAATTTCAGTTTGTACTTATGGCCAAGCCAATCGCAAGTTCTTTACTAAATCAGTTACTGCCTATGAGGCAGCCCTATCATAAACATGATCAATACAGTGGACCCAGCAAGTCTCCCAATAATCCACTACTCAGAAAAGATATATGCTATGGTTTAGATGTAAACTGTCGCCCCAAAGTTTCATGCATTCGGAAGTGGGGCCTGTAGAAGGTGACTGGGCCCTGGGGGACAGTCATCAGCATAGTCACACATAGGTAAATACACTGTCTGGAGGTGGGCAGGCTGGGGGAGGCTGGTCAGAGGCATGACCTGGAGAGTGTTTTCAGCCTCCCTTCTCTCTCTGCTTTCTGGCTGCAGGGATAAACAGCATTCTACTGTGAGGCCCCTCACTGTGCCTTTTCTGCCTTGGAGCCAGCTGAACATGGACGGAACCCTTTCAACTATGAGTCAAGTAAACGTCTCCTGACACTGCACAGTTTGTTCCTGTGATGGAAAATGACAAATACAGTGTGTCACTTGCCCCAGAACACATATCCTTGAGCTAAATATTACTCTCAAAACTGTAGCATTGACACTAGAACTACAGTATTCCATTTGGGGTGGTGGGTATGGGATCCAGGACATCACAGGTTTGGTGAATACTCTGCCACTGAACAGCACACTAGTTCCTCACACCTACTCCTCCTGCAACTGAACACCTGACATCATGAAAGGTCTGTTAATAGCTACTCCACTGGTTCAAAGGCAAATAAACATCACAAGTGTCTACATAAGTCTCAGACAACTAAAAACGAAACAAATTCACAAGTAGGAAGTTGTCTGGTGTCCTCTTGCTACCACTGTTGGCAAATGTCGAAGATAAAAGCATGTATCTAAGAGTACTAACAGAAAAGGGTAGAACGATTTTCCTAACATGCTCTTGAGAACGTCCAATTACAACTAGACAAGTTATTTGTTCATGTCCATAGAAAAAGTCATTCCATGCCCAATAGAAATACACCGTTACAACGTAAGTTAAAGACACAAATAAGAAAGCGATATAGTGGTTCATGAATTATCTTCGATAGCATTCTTTTGTTTAAAGTGTTTGATTATGACTGCTTAATACATTTCTATTCAAGAGAAATGAGCTTTGTAACACAGGTCTCTTATGTAGTCCAGTCAAACACAATTTATGTTCTATAAGAAATACCAAATTGAAGTTGGTATCTTTTCATAGGCCAAAGAATAGACAAAGAAGCAAGGCATGATGGTACATGCTTGTAATCCCAGCACTCTGGAAGGCTGAGGCAGGAGGGTCACAAGTTAGGGCCCAGTCTGGACATCTCAGAACTTAGCAAGAACCTGTCTCAAAAATGAAAAATTCAGAAAAAAGAGCTGAGGATGTAGCTCAAGACAAAAGCCTGGCGTTCAGGCCCCCCGAGTAGATAAGGACAACCTATTTAAATAGGCTTGAAAACCTTGGTATGTCCAATTTATCCATGAACTCTTCTAGCAAAATATGCCAGCAAAAGCAGATGATCTACAGAATCAGAGATGCTATGGTTTGAATCTGACCCGTGTGCCGTGCACATATTGATGGTATTCTGCGGTCAGCCCTTTGAAAAGTAATGGGGTCACCCAGGTTCTCATGAGCAGATAAACCCTCTCGCAGATGCGTGCATTGCTGAAGCAGCGCTCAGCTTTGTCCTAGGGCCAGGTGTCCCTGGCACACTCATTTCCTCTGGTCACGGGAATGGCTTCCCCATCTCATAGTGCACCAAGAGGCTCTCACCAGATGCCAATGCCAAACTTGGTTTTTGCACCTCTGAAAGCAGAAGTAAAATATGCCTCTATTCATTATAAATTACCACTGTTATATTTACTTACAGCCAGAGAACACAGACTGAGATGGTAACCTTCACAATAACAGGAGTGGCCACCATGACACTGCCACGCACATTAGACTGTAAGCATACACCTGCATTTGGGGATCAAGTACAGAGGGTATACCAACCATAATGTCTCTTTGCTCTAAACAATGAGGGTATACCTGATTCCTAAACATTCCTTCCAGGGTACACAGACGTCTGGGGCCAAGTTAGAAGTCTTGGCACAAGTGGCCTGTGACTATAACCAGAGGTTTGTACTTCCGATCGGCAAAATAGCTCCTTTTACTCATAAGAAGAGAATGTGCAGGGAGTTGGGTGAGATTTAGGTGAGGATTCATGGTCTCTCCTGAGTAGGCTGCTCCTGTATCAAGACACTCAGTAACACACATATATCCTCCTGCTCTCTTCAGCTTAACTTGTATTATGTGGTCAAACAAAAGTTAGTGATTTATGGAGTCCCCACATCAAAATAAGAAGGAATCAGGATGTAGCTTAATACAATGGTCCTGCGTTCAACCCCCCGATACCACTGAAAGAGGGAGAGGGGCTAGAGGCAACCGAAAAAAGAAAAGAAACAGCCAGAGATGTACACACAGGGAAGAAATATACTTGCGAGAGTAGTCAATGAGGGAGACGTTTTAGCTGGGGGCCCTGGCAGGGAGGACGGATGGAGTTCAACACCAGAGAACAGCACTTACTAGGATGCAAAGTCAGGGTAAAGTGAGACATGGGAGAACAGCCTGGCTGAAGCCTGGGAGCTGGTATCTTACAGGGGACACTGGGAATGAAAAGGGGTGGGTGCCCACGAGACCTTAAACGACACTAGAAAGGCCATGAAGAGCTGTAAGGTGGTAGCCAATGTGGGCTGATGCCCAATAGCCTGTAAGACAGTTCCACTGAGAGCCAACAGTTTATAGTATAAGAGCTGTGCAAGGACTACTGTAACTTGGGAACATTTGTACCAATGTATGCATTCACAAGATGACTCTGAAGTGCAGTGAACAGACTGGAGGAAGGGAGGCAAGCACAGATAGAGGCTCATAGCCCTGACCCCTGTGCAAGCGGGGTCAGAACCAATCCTCCACTAAGGGTGTGCTTGCAGATGAGTGTAGGGTGTGGGGGACACGCCCATAGAAGCAAACTTTTGGACAGCAAACAGCCTAATGTGTACATTCAGCTGGTCAAATGCCTACATGATTGGTTTTCAGCATTCTTTGCTATTGTTTTCTATGAATTTCACCTTTGCCCTTTCTCACCTGAATTAACATTGGTCAAGAAATGAATTTCTTGAATATCAATTTTTTTCTAAGTAGCTGCTGTTGTCAGTCAATGCTGATACAACTACTTACCCAAAACATGAGGAGGAAATAGAGGAAACACCATCACTGTATTATCTCTTAAGAGGAATATAGTATATAAAATTATACCCTCAATGTTACGCAAGAAAAGTAAGTGCCAGCTGGCATTATGATACACAGAGAGGTATACACCACTCTATGGATTTCAGAGACCAGTATATGGGGATTTTTTTCAAACCATTTATTATGCATGTGAACATGGTCCTAACCCCAACTCCATTTTCTGCAACAACTCTGGAAAAAGCTCTTCTACAAGGATACATGAGCAAATGCAACAGAAAGCAACTTAGGTAAATCTAAGGCAATTCTTCTCTGAAAAATAATAAAGTTTTTACCCTTAGCAACTGTTCAAAACCATCTACAATCATGCAGATGCATCTGGGGAGAAACACGACACGCAGCTGGTAAGGAGTTAACAACTAAATGTACAGCTTTCTCCCCCATTCCAAGGACTACTGCTCCCCCTGCAACCCTGATAAACAGGACACTCACTGGCTTTCTTTGAATTAGTCACTGTAAACCTGTCCCTGGCATTGATAAGGAAAAATAATAATAACCCAAGGAGACAGGTTAACACTGCCTAGGCAACCACTTTAATGCCACTTGTCAGACTATCCCAGAGCTCCCAGTTCATTTTTCTCATGCCTGTTTTTCTTAGGTGCTAGATTTGGTTTCTTTCTAGCAATCCTGAGGTTTGCATTGTTTCCCTCTACTACAGGAAAAAATCATGACAAGGAATATCTTGTGTTTTGCTTTGCCTGAAGAGAAGCTCTTAACTTAAAATAACACAATACTAGTCTTAAGAAAAATAATTTAAGAGGACTATTATGATCTTAAATAAAATGATTTAATTAAAAAATCCTAACCGCATGAAAATTTTCAACAGATCACATCAAGATGGCTAAAGCACTTATCTCTAAGTCTGTTTAAATAGTTATAAAAGCAATTTCTTAAGTAATTATGAGAGGGAGGAATTTTTCCCTTTTTTTAGAAAAAAAGAGCTATTTTGGTCCTTTCCTGATGAAGGAATTACAATGATTAAATAAGCATGCTTTATTTTTCCTTTCTTGGTTCTGTTTTTCCTAAAATCTTCTGTGGCTCTGACCAATTACACTGCAAGAACCATCTAAAGAGTCAAATGGAAAAGCAGTTTGACTTTAGAAAGCTAAATCCAAAATTGAAAGTTTCACCTCAATATTTCTTTGTTCCCCTTTCTCAATACCTATTTGTATACAAGAAGCTGGGTGAAATCAATTTCAAGGAACCTTTTCTATTCTGGATTTAAATCCTTTTATGACTCTACAAGACAGTCAATCAAACTTGGGGAAAGGGGGACGAAAGAGACACTTCGCTTTCTTTCTTCTTTAAGAAACACATTTATGTTGAAAGGAAATTTTATACCTTTGGGGGCTTCAATATCAGGCAAAAGAAAAAAAAGAACAAACGAACTTGCTCCTTTGATTTTTTGCACAGTAGATGAGAAAGAAGTAACATATGCAGCGAAATGCCCTGGAACGAATTGGTACAACATGTGGACCAGAACTGCAGGGCTAGCGATGACAGGGGCCCTGTGTTCATCGTGGAAAATAAACACTGCTTTAAATACTACTTATGAAGGTTGTTAGAACAGATTCATTCTTAAATATCACCTCTGCATAATCGACAAGTGAGCATTAAGTGAAAAGGTGAGGATATCAGAAGCAGGTTTTTCTTTCCTCTGGTCCACCCATGTTCTGGTTAATCCTCCTTTGATATTTAACACAATGAAACCAGACACTGGAGAAAGAAAGTCTGCAGAGTTAGGCAATGTGGAAACTGTGTGTGGTATCTGAGGTTTATTCGGGAACCAGGGAGAAAAAGAAAAGGCAATTTGTGCAAATGCTTTTGGTGTTTTTCTTTTTAAAAGTGATGCTCTCATCAGACAGTTCTTATTAAGTGAGTTTACCCCAAGTGAAGAGATGCTCTATCCCAGGATAAAACAGCCAAGATGATGGGAAATCGGTCTGAAGAGACTGGCAGAATCAAAGACTCATAATCTAATCTTTTGGGATGAACTAAGGGTTTTTTGTTTTTGTTTTTGTTTTTTGGTACCAGGGATCCAACTCAGGACCTTCTGCTTCCCAGGCAAGCGCTATGCTACTGAGCCAAACCCTTGGCCCCCAAAACGGGGTCTTTTAAGCTCCACCTCAATGTCAAAGAAGTAACACGCCTCCTGCACTGCTCTGCTTTCTAAAATTAACAAAGATAATCAATAGACACGCTGGGAACTGCTGTGCCGGGAGGCGCAGTGCTGGGAGCCCCCGGCACGCATCATCTCACGGCATCCTCCCGAGAACTTAGAGGGCAAACCCGGTCCCGGTTCCCAGGTTAAAAGGCAGGCTACGAGGCACAGAATGGCTAAGTGGAAGCCCTAGGTGTACGTGACAGAGAAAGGCACTCAAACTCAAACACTCTGTAAGATAAAGAAAAGAAACTGAAGTTTCCTTGAGGTTCCCCTATGAATGCTGTGCGCCTAAGTTCTCTTAAAATAAATATATAGAAAGAACCAAACTTAAAACGCCAGCACGATGCATTCAGACTGATACAGACAAAGTAACCTTCCCATTGGGAATGGCCTGGACAATCCGAATTAGACATAGTCTCTCCCAAGTCGCATTCCATACTCAGATGCCCAACCCTGCATCCCAGGAGAAAGAGTCTTCCCAATTGTTCTTTGAAAAGGCTTCATACTGAAAAAGCTCTGGTTGTATCAAAAATACTACAATTAATGTGAAAATTCCTAAAAATTATGATAAGGCTGGCAAAGAGAACTCCACCACGACAGCCTACACAGAAAGGCACTGTGCTAACACCAGCTACAGTCACAGCTGAGAAAACAATTCGCGGTCTCCAAAACAGAAAAGGGAAGGCTCCGCACAGGTCTATGCTCCCATGTCCACAGAGGGGAAGCTTTAGGACAGCACTGCCCCCCACACCGGCCCCCACCATGTGGGCTGTAGCTGCAGGGCTTCCATTTCCTGGTCAGAGAGACGAGGTGCAATGTCTACATGCTGATGACAAGTTGAAATGCCATTGTGGATACAACGGTTTATAAAGCAAATTATTAAAGTTCAGGTCCCCTGTTTCTCTTTATTTTTCATGGCTGCTGGTAGAAAAGTTGGAAGCAGCGGCGTGGCTCACCGGCCCTGTACCTCTGTTGGACAGCAGAAGCAGGAAAGAGTGGTAGAGGGAGGAAAGATCCCTTCTCACACACATCTGACACGTGCCGCTCCACAGAGAGCCTTTCTTTGCACTGGAAAAGCTGCTCTTGTGTCCTATTTCCTATGAATACTCCTGCACCCAAGCACAAAACTTTGGTCAAACTTTCCCTCTTTCTTTTATCTACCTAACCTAATCACACACATGAGGGGAAGTCGATTTCTTCTGTTTAAGACTGCTAATGGAGGGAGAGAATTTTATGCAGCCAAGTGGCCCCCTGGTCCATTCACTGCTTTAGGATTGGAAATGCAAGGCTCTTTAAATCCATCAAGAGACCTACGACTGTGACCTGGCATGGAAGGATACCGGAATAACCGGAGAGTTCTCAGGCATTTTTCGGATGGAACCACGTTCGGGTGCATATGGTAATATCAGAGACCAGAACAATTTCAGTATAGGTATTAATATTTCTGAAAAACATAACCAAATAAATCAATACACTCAACCTAGAAAAACAGTTCTTCCTGCAACAACCATGAATAGTTATCAGGTAATGTCACTCTATGAGTTTTTCTAAATTTTACACTCACTTTCTCCCTTGTGCTGTATGAAAAAAACTTTCTAACAGATCTGGGCATTCCTGAGAATGCTGAGTTCTCCACATAACCACTCATCTTATTTCTGGCTTTCTAACTCCATGCCTAATTCTTTAAACCGAATGTCCCCTCAAGTACACAGTTCCAGTGCCCAAGTCACAAGTTTAAAATGCAGTCTGAGAATGCACCCCTGAGAACACAATTCTGCTGCGCTACTGGGAAGGCTCCAGAATAAATCTTTGAGAAATGTCTCATGAGATGCAAATGGTCAACAAACCAAATTCCAACCAATGCTCATTTTGCTCAAGTCATCAACAATGTACATCTGCCACTGCTGGAAGACAACAGAAGTGAAAATGTTTTGCAAGTTTAGAAAATGATTTTTTAAGTTCTCCCAAATAATGTGTGTGCAGGAGGCCTGGAGATTTTATTTAAAAAAAAAAAATGTACTCCACGTTTCTTTCTGGCCTGGATTTTGAAGGTCATGGGATTCACAACAGATGTGGCCTGGTTTGAACCATAAAGGTCTGCATGGCTAATAAGAGTGTACAAGTACAACAGCTGAGAAGCCGTGGCTGCAACAGTTGGTGGGCTCCGGCCCAGCAAGACAAGCCCTGTGCGCTGAGAAAACAGACTGCACAGCCTCCAGGCAGGCTGCCCGGGGTGAGACTGGCAATTTACACGCCCCGAGACGGTAGCAGGCCCATTCTGTGCAAGACATCACTGCAGACCCAAGGAAGATCCATGGAAACAAACCTAAGACACACCATTACTCTCCTAGCACAAAGGAAATAATGAACCATTACTTTGCTGGCAACAATCTTAGGGCTATGGAACTGATCAATAAACATATTATCACACATCTAGACATCTCCATGATAAATTCTTTTTTAAATAGCATTCATTGCTTTCTCTGATTATAAAAGCAATAAATACTCGTGAGAGAGGCATATTAGGCAAAGGACATTAATGAGCAGAGTACATTAACTAGAGGAGAGAGTACATAAAAAGCATAAACAAGAAAATAAAAAATCACCATAACCACTGTCCAAATTTTGGTGTAGTTCCCTGCTCTGTTGCAATATCAACAGGCCCATTTTCAAAGCTCAGTGAACCTTTCAAAAATGAGTTCATGCTACACTTTATAACACCCCCCATAGAGGAATGTGTAAAAGTAAAGCCCATATCCATAAAAATATTACAAATTACCGCCATTAACATGCCACATGGCTTTGCCCAAACCCAAATGCCTTGTCCGGAAAGCACAGGATTGGGAAAATGACCGCACGGTCATGTCAGGGTCTGATATGGTCTAAGCCAAACAATTTATTTTTCTTATTGAGTCAACCTACAGCCAATGACGCAGGTAGGGGGTCAACTACATGGAACTCACAAACATTTTTATGTCAGTCGGCTGCCAACATTTACAAAGGGGAAGAACATGTAACAATGCAGACTTTGGTCTCCTCTATAAAGAAAAAAATCTTAGTACCCAGTCATTCTGCACCATATGGTCACTGCTGGCTCAGACCCACAGCTGCAGGCCACCTTCGCTGAGACACTGTCCCCTCCCCCCCCACTCATCCTCTCGCCAGCTGGGACTCCAGGTATCAGCTGCCAGATTCCCCCCGCCCCACACCATGCTTCATTTTGTAGCCCTTTCAATTATTTACAGTGCACCTCCCTGGTTCTCTGAAGCATGGGGTTTCCAAATCTCTTAAGGGCACCTAAAACGTAAAATAACAAGATACAAAAATAGTAATAACAAATACACATCTCTTAAGCATAATCTTAATTGAAAACATCCTATAAACGAGGCACTATTTCTAACCCTTAAATCCTCTAGTAAACACCTGCTTTAGGTGACCAAAGTAGAGATGAAAAAAGACTGACGGATGCTCTCAAGGTCACACAGTATCATGTAGCAGAGGCATGACCCTGCAACTGCACGCCCAGAACAGCGAAGAGTAAAGGCGGATTCTGTAATTCATTCTCCGATCGCCCATCCCTCTATACAAGCATTCTAAGCCTCAAAGCGCTCTACCAGGATTAATGAAAAAGAGGGTGAGGCGCCAAATGTGTGAAATGTCAACAGACAAGGAGAGACGCAGTGAAGGTATCACAAATGCATCAAGAGCAAGCTGGTGAAATTCCTCTCCTCACCGACGGGGAGACCAGTCTTTATCATGTGCCAAAAGCACCTGCACAGTCACTGAAATCCACTCATTCTCAGCTGCCATAAAGCATCACAAACTGTTCAGAAAAACTGCACCAAACTTTAAAAAACGGTAAACAGAACGCAGTATGTCCTTTCAGTGTCCTTTGGTATGGAATTGCACAACCTAACCCCAAAATTATTTTATTCTCCAGGAGAACACACCATTGTGATTTGCTACTCACTAGTTGATGAAGCTGCACCTTAACCTGTAGATTTACTCTTGGTTTGAAGAAAAGCAGGTTACAGTTTTATTATCCTGTAGCACATTAAACTAGACTTGGATCTAACCTGACATCTTTCTCTTCAGGCTATGAATACCTAGTTTTTCAAACTGCCCTTCTAATCAGCTTTACCATAGTATTGTTTTTCTTATTAATGATTTTAAATGACAAATATTCATTTTGTTTGGCTTTTTGGAGGTTATGCTAGGGATTGGATTCAGGGCCTTATGCACCAGCCAAGTGTTCTATCTCTGAGCTACATCCCTAGCCCTAATGTTTTTAAATATTATGATTTTACACTACAATGACTCAAACCACTTTCCTGAAAACCCTGCAATCCAGTCCTACCCCTTCTTTTCTCCTCCATTGCAAGCTTTCGTACTCAGAAAAATGATACAGAAAATCAAAATTGAATTACACAGTTCAACCTTAGTAGTTATGAACTGTTTAACATATCACAAACTCACAGTAGCTGTCAACATAACCTAGAAGATTTCTGGGGAAACAAAATTATCATAATAAGAATCCTTCCAGGGAAAACTTCAGGCAATGAAACAGGCAATTTTGGGCCTGGTACTGGAGGCAATATAATTCTACCATTAATGTCTAATGAATTATAAAATAGCCTTGAAGGTATCTTATATGCCCTAGGTGGGAAAGTATCTACTTACAAGTGTATTTAGCAATTTGTTTTGTGTTATCCATTTAAAGGCAGTAAATTTATATTCTAAAAATTCTCAATAAATGAGATCTGAACTCTGTCTCCCAAAATTCCCTATTACTACAGATATACTCTGACCAACCCAAGTTTACATGTTTTCACCCATTAACCCACCCACATCTTTAACCATAGTGAGAATGATCCCCCCCAGTTCAAAATGAAGAAACCTTTGCACATAGAAGAGATGGTAAACAAGCAGGATCAGAAGCCCAAAGGGCAAAGCGACTATGCATAAAACACAGCAATGAGATTTGACTGAAGTCCGAAGAACTGCAGCTGCACACAGATTTATGTTGTCCTATACTTTGTGTCTAGATGTCCCCCCAAGGCCTCGTGTAGTCATGGGGTGGAGTTTGTGATTGATTCCTGGCCCAGTGCTGGGGTTATGGGTGTGAGTACTACGCTCACCCTAGGGTGGGTAGCCTGCATACAATATAAGGGACAGAAAGAGTCTTCTCTCCTCTCCCCTCCCCTTTTTGCTCTTTGCTGCTTTTGCTGTCTTACACCGCCATGAACTGTTGCTCTCTGCCATGAGGCACCCTGCCTTGGAGCCAGCCAAGCATGGAATGAAACCTCCACGAACTGTGAGCCAAATAAGCCTTTCCCTCTTTAATGTTGGGCATTGGGTATTTTGTCTCAACAATGAGAGAAAATAACCAACACATGTTACAAGGTCACAAACTATCATACTTGCTTAGAAGTATTTAGACCAGAGAGGTTAGATTAAAAGTTATGGGGAAGACTTGTTTCTCTACCTACCCCCCATCCTGGGGAGCCAGGAACATCCGGCTCTTTTCCAACTATCAGTCAGTCTAGCCTTGTTAGACATGTGTACAGCAAATAACCTGCAGTGTTGACCCTGTGTACCCATCCTAAACTACAGGCAGGCAGAATCCAAGCTGCAACTCAAAACTGAATTCCAGGGGGAAAAAATGAAATAAAACAAATGGCAAGGAGACATTGCCAGGGTTTTGGAGTTGACTTCCAGGAAATGTGCCCAGGACACTCTGGTCCTTTGCAGGGGCCCTGAGGTCATTCACACTGAACACAATGGTCACCCCAAGCAAAAAAAAAAAGGATTTGAAGAGATGGGGTTGGGGAATCAAGCCTTCAAAAAAGAATGCCATCAAAAGGGAAAAAGAGTCACAGAAATCACGCTCTCCAGTTTTACAATTTGATGTACAACTAAAATAATTCAGACTGTGTGGTGTGGACAGACAGGAAAAACTTGGAAAGAGTCTCAAACAGTATGGGCACCTGATATCAGACACAGCATTCACTGGAGGGAGACACTTCTTAACAAATGGCACAGGAGCAGCTGGATATCCATAAGCTAAAGGACGGGTATATCCACAGGCAGGGGATGGGCAATGAATCTCCATGTAATCCTCCTATCTTATAAAAAACAATTCAAAGCGGACTGTAAACGTAGATGTAAAATATGAAACTTTGAAGGGGTATCAGAGGAGAAAATCTTCTGGACCCAAGCCCTGAGAAGAGTATTTACAACCAAAGCATGATGTGAACAGAGAAAATTAATCAATGAGACTATATCATTAGTAATTTTTGCTCTAAAAAGTGTTTCCATAAGCAGATGACAAGCTCTAGTCTGATAAAAAACCATCTGCAACACTGTGTCTGACACAGAACCTCCTTCCCTGGGTAAGGAGCACCAAGAGATAGCAAAAGAGCAAACAAAAAGATAGGCAACACCATCATCTTTAGGGGAATGTACACTGAGCCCACCCTGAGGCATCGCTGTGTATCCACAGAAGAGCTTTCCTTTTTTAAGTGGACTGTGGCGATGGTGATGGTTCTAAAATTTTTCAAAATGTTATCATTGGGGAAAGTGGGACACTCACACAAGGGGTCACTTTATATGCTGTATGCTGATTAACATACAACTGTATGTTAATCTACAGTAATCTAAACAAGCTTCCTCTTTAAAAAGTGACAGTGCCACAAGCTGGGAGGGGACAGGAGTTCTGCAGCAAAGCATGCACTGCTGATGGGAACACGAAATGGTAAAAGAACTCTGGGAGAGTTGGGTAGTTTCTCTGATAAAGCATCTAAAACATACAATCACCGTATGTATGACCCAGCAATTGTACCCCTGTGCATTTATCCTGAGAAAAACTTAGGAACACTTAAATGATACACAAATGTTAACAGTCGACTTTGTGGCAGCCGGGAAATAAAAATAACCACAAAGTCTCCTAAAAGGTAAAAAGGTTGAAGGCTGTAACATGACCTACAGTGAAGCTGGCCAAAGTACTGCCACACACAGATCCAGGCTAAAGAACAGGCGGGTGCACGGCGAAGAAAAGCCGATCTGGAATGGTTAAATGTGACACAGCCTGCAAAGCTGGTGTAATCTGGGCTTGATCTCCAATGCACCAACGTGTAGAGGGAGAACCTAGCGAGACGACTGGATCGTAGCTGAATGGGTATGAGGAGTAAGACCTGGTTATAAGAAGCAGATCAATGAGGGTATGAAAGCTAACTGATTGTGTCAACTTGAGGAAGAGATGCCCAGCTAAAGTGGATCAGCACAGTTACGGGTATGGCTCAAGGGCTGACTGAAGACAGAAGAACCACCCTGGGTGTGAGGGGCACCAACCAACAGGCTGTCACCTGGAGGGAATGAAGGGGAATTGAAGGCGGAAGGCTCGCTTCCGTGTCCTCAGAGGCGCTCCAGTCTTCACCTTTGCCTTGGATGCTGTCTCCTGACCTCCAGTGCAGACTTTTCAGCCTCCCAATACGGACTTGCACAGGACTCTACAGTGAGCTCCAGGGCTTTGATTGGATCCTTTGGATCTCCAGCATAGAGAGAGACCTTTTGTACTGTGCAGGCGGGCACAGTAAGTCTATCTTGTAAATCCTTACACAGCCGGAAAACTTGTGTTAACTCTGTTTCCCCAGCTAAGCACTGACTGATACAGAAGGGGTGTCTTGCCCCCCAGCCTCCACTTTCCTTTCTCATTGCTTCTGGCTACTGTGAGGTGAGCATCTTTCCTCTGTCATGTCCTTCCACCACAGTGTTTCTACCTTGAAGTCCAGTGACCATGCACTGAATTCCCTGAAGCTGTGAGCCAAAAATAAACCTTTTCTTCTCACAGCAAAGGAATTTACCAGTGAATACACTATAGGAATCCATGTGTAATACTTTCAGCATGACAAAACTATAGACATGATAACAGATTTGAGGATGCCAGAATTTGGGGGCATTAGGCAGAGGGGGCTACATGATTGTAAAAGGGTGGGTACCATGAGGGAAATGTTTATGATCACAGAATCATTCTGAACCTTAGGGCTAGACTGTGAATCTGGAACTTTCAACCTCCGGAACAATGAATCACAGTTTCTGCTCATTATAACTTACTTCTCCTGTGGTACTGTGTTGCAGCAGCACAGGACAAACAGAAGCTTCCAGGGATACTTTCTAACTTCATGGAACCAGTGGGTGGTCCAAAAAGGTCTACTCCCCTTTCTGTTGCTCTGGAAGCAGCAGTTGTTACTGCTGCATGTTGCCACCCAGCTGGAGGGCCACTGCCAGGACAAATGTGATATATGAATGACAGAGCAGGATGGAAACCTCGAGTTCCACATGAAGCTGCCTGGCTCTTGATGACCTGAAAATACAGCATCCTATCCCTGAATCTCTAGGATGTATGCTAACGCATTTCTTTATTTTCTCATTTCTCAGAGCTGGATCTTTATTACTTGCTGCTGAAAGCATCCTAAGTGATAGGCAGGTCTCCTGTTCAAGGAGTACATCTGTGTGTTTGAAGAGAAGGAAGTCACCTGTGCCAGGCACTTCCTAACTTAGGGAAATACGCAGGTCATAGGGTTAAACTTGAAGGACAGCCCACAGAAGCAGCTCTAAAATATAAAGCTCCTCTTCTTGATTGCTAATGATTAGACAATCTGCCATACAGTCAAGTGCTACCAGCAGATGATAGTGACTTTGTGTGATTTAGAAAGTATCCCATCCTCTGGATATTTCTCTGCCATCTTCCAGGATAATGGCCAGATAACTTTACCCATCAATTACAAAGTGACTCTGACATAAATGGCATATCCTTTAATTTGTAGACATCTTTACAGCCAGAGGAGCCACTGCATCCTTGAATTCATCATCAAATCTCAAACGGTTAGCAATATAATCAGATCTGATGACACTCTATTACTTAATGTACTAAAACAACTCAGGTTGCAATTCTAATGCAGGCAGCCATGTGGAACAGTAACCAATTCTCAAACAGCCCCAGAGATTGCTCGGTTACCAGGAGCAGAAATGTGTAATAATTCCAGCTAGGAAAGAATCAAGACTGAAGGGTAAAATTTGGTACAAATTTATTATGCTTGGTTAAATTTACTATGTGGTTTAAAAGCAAGAAGAAGTTAAATAATCCTGTAAGACAATCGCCACAGAGATGTCTGATTAAGTGCCCAGCAAATAGAACAGACAATAAATTAAAATTACGACCAAGATGACTGCGCCTAAAGAGATCACAGGTAAAATACTTAAATAATAGAGGCCAAGGCAGCAGAAACAAGAGACCAATTTAACTGGCTAAGTTACATGCC
>RJWM01009969.1:0-65591 GCA_004363535.1 Dasyprocta punctata | reverse complement strand
TGCCAGCAATTGCCATTCCTGCACTGACATGTCCCCAGCTTCCTGTTTCAACTTCCAGGTTAAGAGAACTTACCCTGGGGAACGAGCACCTGGGACATGCTTCTTTAAGAAAGGGAAACATACTTGCATTAAGCATTTAAACTGAAAGATTATTTATGCTGTTTGTGCCTTATTATATCATCAGTGATTTTTCCAGTTTACTGGAGGAAATTTGAGTCTAAATCTCTGTCTTATTTTCCCCGGGAATCCCAATGTCCTGTGGTATCCCATGGCAGGGGGATGGTGTGTGGCTTCCTTCAGAGCAGAGGACCCTAAACAAAGATAGGGCTTCAGGTTGTGCGTGCTGCTCCTTCTTTGGGTTGTGGGTCTCTCATTCTGTCAGAAAGCATGTTGGTTTACAGACAGGCTGTGTGCTCTAAATATCAGCTGTCATTACCCAAAGAGGGGCTGTGCCCAGAATCTCAAATTACTGAAATGAAACTTAAAAAAGGCGGAAGTTCCATTGTTATCATCCCAAGCCACAAGCCCTGTTCCTTTTCTGCATTAGAGAAAATAGTATTTAAGAGTACACGGGTGTGGGGATGCGCTCCACCCTGCACCCCCTTTTACCCCTGCTCCTCTCATTGTGACAGGCAGGTTTGAGTCCTGTCGGCCCCTGGGTAGACCTGGGGTCAGGGACAGGGCTGGGAGGAGGCCCAGGTCTGCAGGTCCTGCTGGCTGCGAGCTGCGCTGTCCCAGGACCCACACTCACCCCCGCCACCGTCCACGAAGGGCTCCTCCAGCCTGGCTGCACTCCACTCGGCATGTGGGTCACGCCTGCGCCTTCTCAGCACCAATTTGAAAATGATAACATTCGCAGCTATTTTTATTTCTCTCCCTCTCCCGTTCCTCTCCCCTCCGCATACTGGCCTCTGGTTGAACCCTAGGCTCTGAGAAAGTGCTTATCTCTGTGGATTAGCACAGCGCGGCGGTGAAGCAGACATGCTTGCTTTTAGGACAATTTCTTCTTCCAGTCCACACAGCAGAAAAGGGGTCTTTGAGTCAAGCTGAATATTCATGCGAATCGCTGAGTTGCCAATTAGCCAAAGAGTTCATCTTCCAACGATATGTCTTTGAAATGTTTAAGTGCGAGACCACTTAGAGTAAGAGGATGAAACTACCTGCTTCTGGAAGGCAGGAAATCATATGTGTGGAAAGGTTTGGGGGTGTGTCCAGCTGGCGAAGGAATCTTCTCTCTCTTACTCGGCAACATTCCTGATTCCACGGAGTCTGAACATTTTCTTGATTTCCAGCCGGAGAAGTTATACATTCATTTTTCACATTTTTTTTTCCTGCAAAGAGCCTTGGTTCATTTTAGCAAGAAATGGCATTCAGAAACCAAGATCTTGGTACTAGGCAACCTGTTTAAATGCTGTCTTTTGATCTGAACATATTTTTATACTTTTATGAATATCAAATTTAAGCATAACTATGTTAGAAGCATAGTGAAAAATTATAAAACATTACTGGTAGGACAAACAGAATATGAATGACATGAGAATACCTATTTCTTGGAGAAGAAACTAAGTCCTGTAAAATCTGTATTCTTCCTAAAAGTTATGAAATTGAGTTATGAATTAATGAAATTAAAGTCTGACTCTTCCATTACTTGGAACATTCCAGAGCATGTATCAGAATGGAAATGTAGGAACTCGCAGATTTAAAAAATAAAACTGACAGGACTAGGAGATATGAAGGTAATTTTAAGTCTGAAATAATTAAAGTAGTGTGGTGCTTACCTAACAATGGACAAAGAATGGAAACATTTCAGAAAAATAAACACATCACACACTGAACTCTCTCTCTCTCTCTCTCTCTCTCTCTCTCTCTCTCTCTCTCTCTCTCTCTCTCTCTCTCTCTCTCTCCTCTTTCTCATTTATTATTGGATAGTAAACCCAGGACCATCATACTGAACTCCTATTCCCCACCTCCACCCCACCCACTTTTTTTAAGATCCAGTTTCATCCAAGATATAATAAAATAGGAAATCCAAACCTGCTACAGAAAAAACCAAATGGCCTCTTGCTTTCTGGAGAGTTGCCATGGGAAACGGCCTCAGATCCCTCCCTGAGACTCTGTCACTTAAACTAGACATGAGTGCCCAAAGTTTAAAAATGAAAATACTGAAAGATAAGCACAGCTATTTTGAAGAAGCGCACTATTTGAATGCTATTATAACAATAAACTATTAGAAAGCAGTGCTCCCAGGGAAATAGTTCTCACATGATACAATCAGATAAGAGAAGGCTGGTAACTATTGATTCTCCTGCTTTTGAAAAACGATTCAAAACATTGTGATACAGTCAAAGGTTTAAATGTAAAAAGTATATATAGCATTAGCTATATGTGGAGGTGCATGCTATCATCTCAGCACTCTGGGAGGCTGAGACAGGAGGATTACAAGTCAGAGTTCAGCCTGGGCAACTGAGTAACTCGGAGAGATGATGTTTCAAAAAGGAGATGGGAGCCTGAGATTTAGCTCAGCAGCATAAGCACCTGCCTAGCAAGTGCAAGGCCAAGAGTTTGACCTCTGGTACCACCCAAAAAAAAAAAAAAAAAAAAAGGAGGTGGAGGGAGAATAGGTTTAAAAAACAAAGATGAAATATATATCTCAGTATTAACGCCCTGGTTTCAATCCCCAGTATTGCCAAAAAGAACAATGAAAAGGAATAAGAAGCTTATAACATTAAAGTACATATAGTACACCTGGATTACCTACAGGTCCCATAAGCACACACAGTTTAAACTGGCCACACACGTGGATGCGTATACAACCCATGTAACTCTGCAGTGATTGTACTGTATCATCCCTATGACATCATGCATGTCACCCAGAAGCAGTCAAGCACGTGTTTGGAAACATACACTAACAAATTGTGCTGGAGCCGGGCGTGGTGGCGCACGCCTTTAATCCCAGCACTCGGGAGGCTGAGGTAGGCGGAGCGTTGTGAGTTCGAGGCCGGCTTGGGCTACAGCGCGAGCACAAGGCCTGCCTGAGCTACATAGTGCGACCCTGCCTCAAAAAAACCAGGGCTGGGAGTTTGGCTCAGCAGCTTAAGCGCCTGTCTGGCAGGTGCGAGCCTGTGAGTTCGATTCTCAGTGCTGCAAAAAAAAAAAAAAAAAATCATGCTGGGTTTCACTGGGTAATCTAAATTGCATAATTTTAATATAATGTTGAATTTCTAAATTCTCAGAAATTATCGTACACTGTGGTTTCCTGAAAACATGACAATAATTTAAGAAGACAAACAAATTGTCTTCCAAAGTACGTAAAAGGATTTCTGCCCCAATGCTTACACAGGAAACATCCAACTTCGTAAAGAAAACAAGAGCCTATAACACAGCCATCTCGTTTCCCCATTTATTGGATGAACACAGAGTAAGCACTGGATGTCAGGAACCCAAAACAAGATTTTACTTGAAATCTGTTTTTGGTATTTTGTGAAAAGCCTAATCTCTTAGTATTTCAAGCTTGAAAAATAAATACAATTAAAACTGTCTCCAAATCACTTTACCGTGAGTGCTGTAAAGCAGCTCCAGCCCTGAGCTTCGGAAATTGGGGATTGAGTGCCCACGGCTCACCACTTCATCCCAGCCTTCATTTTCCAGTTGTCATTATTCTTTGGTAAAGGTCAGGTTCAGTGGCATCAGCTACAGGCTCCCATGTGTTTACCCAGGTGCACCCAGCTCACCCAGCGAAATGTCCCAGCAGACAGCGTGACTGAGGAAGTCCGGCCCCCAGGGCACTACCTGGTTCTCGCTTGGGATCATATTTACCAAAAATCTTCAAGATGAGGCTCTGTCTTTATCTTAAGTGGAATATTTGGATGTGAGGAAGAGGCTAGATCAGGATAGCACAACCATCCTTACACTCTCCAGTGCCATTGAGAACACAGTTCTGCATACTGTGGCTGAGCCCAGACCTCCACCAGCCCTTTGGCCTAGGATTCGAGTTCAGCATCCAGGCTCAGTAGCTGGGTTCAGCATCCGGTTCAGCATTCCTGCTCAGCTTCCAGGTTCAACATCCGGGTTCAGCATCTCTGCTCAGTGTCCAGGTTCTGCATCCGGGTTCAGCATCCCTGCTCAGCTTCTGGGTTCTGCATTCGGGTTCAGCATCCCTGCCCAGCTTCCGGGTTCAGCGTCTCAGCTCTGCCTCCTGCAAACTTCCTGCATAAACCAGTACCCATGATACACGTGACCTTCCAGACATGAGGTCGAGTCTTTAGCTGGAGTCGTCTTTCCATTCACCAGAAGAAACCAAACACGACCTATAGAAACTCAGTCTGGTCAGCCACAGGGCCCACCACAAGCCAGGCTGAGTTTCTCCTCCGATTCGTTGGTCCTAAAGTGTGACTGGCAGGAATTACAGACGCGAGCAGAAAAGGCTTCCTGGGAGTTTTAGAGTGGCGATTCAGCTTTTTATTTTTCCTTCGCATTCCCGGGCCACCTACAAATCAGATTTAGAAGATCCCGAGTGAGGGGGATGTATATTTTATGAGTTCACATGCTAGAGTCCTATCCAGGAGACAGAAGACTGAATCCATTAATCTAAAACACAACTTCTAGAGGGAAAAAATAACTGCTCTAATTCTTTAGTATTGGCTTCTAAATGATGCCTTCAGGTAGTGAACCGTGCATTGGGGTATATCGATGCTTCCTCTGCCACGGCCCCCTCCCCCATCCTGTGCTGAACGATGGCTGCTGTTTCTGGTCAACGCCTTTCCTAATTCTTTAGCAGGCAAAGTTATTTAACTTCTAAGTAGGCAGATTCTGCTGGAGACTTGCCTCTTCTAAGTCAAACTAAACCAAAGCAAGCCATATCTTTTTCCTTGAACAATTCCCCCTGGTGTTTGTGTTGATTATTAGATTTTCCTGCCAATTGCTGTTGTTATATTGTGAGAAAACCAGCAGAAATTACAGAGGATGATGCCATACAATATTTACACTGAATAAGCATATTAAACTTTTAAATCAAGCACATCTACTAATTGCCGGTGTGTTCTGTAATAACAAGACACATTTAATTTTCTAGGAAGTTGTAGCATTGCTAACAGTGTAATAAAGTGGTTCATTTGGCTGTAGTTAGGAACATGAAGCCAATGAACCCCACTCTGGGTTATCCTTGGGCAGAGGCCAGGAGATCCTGCATAGGCTCTGGCCCGAGAGCACACATCACATTCTGGCTGGAGGAAACCAACATCTGGCCAGATGTGAACAAATGCTCCTGTACTTTCTGCATACACTGGAATGCCAGGGGCCCAAAATATATGACAACACGAATCAAAGATCTTACTGGATTTTATTTGTTTAGGGTTTCAAATTTCTTAAACACCACATAGTACAATGATCACCATAACAGCTAGGAAAATTGACATCAAAGTTAAAAACTGAATAATTCACCTATTAAAACTTTTGTCTTTTTGAGCCAAGTGTGGTGGTGTGTGCCTGTCATTCCAGCAATGGGGAAACCAAGGCAGGAGCATCGCCACACGTGTGATGCCAGCGTGGGCTGAGTAGTGAATTCAAGGGCAGACTGAACTACACAGCAGACTCTGTCTAAATATATACATTTTTTTAAACAAAGTATTGACATTTTTTCCCTACAAGTTTAACTCTGAATCTGTTCAGAACAATCCATGCATTCTTGAGTACTTTTTCAGTTTAGGAGCATTTTCCTTTCAATTTTTCCCACAAATTGTTATTAAACAAGTGATGTAATGATGTAAATTTAAATTTTGTGACTTCCTGCAATAAACGATAAATGACCTAGAAGCACCCTGATTTACAAAAAACAGAATCTTTGTGGATAAGTTATTTCATGAAAAAATGAATGTCGCAAACAAGTGCAGTGGTGAGTTGGTGAGAGAGCTAGACGTGGCGGTGCACCTGCAACCCCAGCACGCGGGGAGCCCGAGACAGGAGACGCACAAGTTTCATTCCAGTGTGGGCCGTGACTTCATGAGACCCTGTCTCAACATAAAAATATAAAAGAGCTGGGGATGTTGTGCAGGGTGAAAGTTTTTGTTTCAACCATCAGTGCCACAAACATGAAGAAATGGAAAGTAAATACATGGAAGAAAATTAAGTGTTTAGAATCTTATTTATCCATTGAGTTCCTCACATTAGGGAAACAATTTATGTTATCACATGTGAGTCTGATTTATTTCACTTACAAATGTGGTCTCAAGTTGCATCCATTTTCCTATAGAAGTCTTCAGTATACCTTTCTTTGTGGCTGCATAGTACTCCATTATATTAAAAAAATCTTTTTTTATCTGTTCCTCAGTTAATGGGCATTTGAGTTGTTTCCAAGATTTAGCTATTACAAATTGTGGTCTTACAAACTTGGTGCACATATATCATTGTGTATGATGTTTTTAATCCTTCTGGAAAGATACCCAGAAGAAGAATAGCTAGGTAGAATGGGCCCTCTAATGTGTAACAGATATTATGAGCTACTAAGATATTGTTCAAAAGAAAAGACAGACTGTGATGGGGGGAAGTTGGAAGGAAGGGAAAAGGAAAAAAAAATATATATATATATACATATATACAAGATAATTAAGATAGTTATGCGGCTAGTTTCTCTTAGTCCATTGAAAAGAAAAGTTTGTGCTAATATTATTTGGACAAGATTTCATGCCTGTGTCTTGTGCTCTGAATAACTACTATGAAGATAACAACACACAGTGTATTAATTATTGTTGCTCTTCTACTAGCCTGCTCTGAACCTCTGTTTTATTGCTATTTTTTTCTCTTTAAAGAAAAAAGAAAATTAAATGTTTATACTGATCATTGTCAAGTGCCCATTGGCAAGGTCAAAAACAACTTTCCAAACTCTCTGCCCTGTTTGTTAGTGGAGAAGGAGGCACAGAGGGAGAGCCGAGCCTCTTAGACTGCATAGCCGCTTGTGTTAGTTTTCAGAAAGGCACGTAGGGCATTTCTTATGCAAACAATGATGACAATAATAATTCCAGCAGCAACCTCTTTGTAAGTGAAAAGAGGAACGAAAAGTAAGTCCATGGAAAGGAGAAAAACAGAGCAGCGGCAGCCTGCTGATCCTGCTGCTGAGTCGAGCCACTCAACCTCTACACCCCTGCACCTGTGTCTGTGGCTCTCTGTATGAAACTCAAGCACACCCACTCCACCAGACTCTGGTGGATGGTGGTGACGTCCCCATGGAAACAGAAGGCCGGTGATCCCTGGACATGGAAACCACAGAGCTGCCCCCGTGGGTTGCCAGAGAGAAGTCCACAGACGGAGTCTTGGTTCCCTGAGGTGCAGAGAAGGGACCAAGCCATAAGGGATTTCGGTTTCTGCCCAGCAGGGTGTGGAACTGTATGCAGATACTACATCGAATGTTCACAATAATCTGTGAAATCCGAGGTGTGATTCAAAAATGCAATACCTGTGTGTAAAGGAAACAATCTGTTACAGTAAAAGGCACATTGTCACCAGCCCCCTCAAAATCCGCACCCTCGCTTTGAACAATCCTCACCGCTTTGTCCTTGTGGTTTTCAGGAGCAGCTCTGGAGTCCTCTTTCCTGAATGTCTATAGTTGTGCTGTCCTGGCTGCCTTGATGTCCTGAATGGATTCAAAACAGTTCCCTACCACAGTTACTGTAACTTTGAGGAAGAGTCAGAAGTTGCACAGTGCAAGATCTGGTGACTAAGGTGGACGAGGACACAGCGTCATGTTTTCGGAGCCCGTGTTTTGGTGGGATGGCTCTCGACAGCAGCAGTCACTGTATATTTTTTACCACACCTGGTAAAGACACTGAGGAAAAATGACCGCAGGGCCGCTGTGGAAAGTGGGCAAGGACAGTGGGATGAGTGAGTTCAAGGACCGGAGGAGCATTCCGATGCCATCCAGGTGGCAATCTGTTTTTGCTCTAGTTTCTTTGTAGATTTAGCATTCACCTTATTTTTTAAACCACCCCTCCCCCGCCTTGTACTTATTATCACTTAATATCCATGGGAAGAAAAGAAGACTCATCGAAAGCAAGTGCATACCAGCAAACCTAACATGGGGAGGAACCGTCTACCTCACTTCAAGTAATATTGAAACATAGGGCATTTTGTAGATTCCCTTTTCTTCAGCAACGTGTGCTCTGTGAAATCTCAACAGGAACACTGCATGAAAACAGAACAGTGTGTTAAAATAAACTCAAGCTTTTCCCCGTGTTTGCCTGCAGAATCATCCTGGATCCTGGAAATGACACACGAAAGCAGCTGAGAGCGGTCGGTGGAGTGGAAAGGTAACTGTGGCCAGGTTAGTTTGTACCAGGCTCAGTACGTGTGAAATGGGGATAGAAACTATGCTTGCAAGGGCAATAAACAAATTATGCAGGTTAACCTATGGAAAATATTTGCAACAGTCCTGGCAGGTGTATAGGGAGCTGAGTTTTACTATTTTTGATTTTATTATTATAAAGTTGATTTTGATTTGAATGTCAGACTGAAAATTGTACCTTTATCTCGTACTCTGCCAGCATTGAGGGTAGATTTGCCTTCTTTATTTTATATTAGTCTTGTTTATTTTATGTTAAGGCTTTGTGAGTCTCGTGTATTTTATATTATGCCATGACCCATGTGGCTCCTGAGGTTCTTGGGGTGAAGGACCACGAGAGCATGAAAAAATAAAGAAAAGACAAAGCTGGGGTCAGGTGGAGCCCTTATCCTCCTGATGGGAGGAGAGGTACTGCTCAACCACTGTAACACCTTTATTTATATACTCCCAAGAAGGATGCTCATTTCAACCCCACTTCCTACCAACTTGTTTGCCTGGCTGGCCTGGGCCCTTTGCCTTCTTGGTGCTGGAACAGCTTGTTTACATGGCTTGTTTTGAGTTGTCTGTGTTTTCAGGGCCGGTCTTGCTTTAACCCCACACATGTGATCAATCTCCAACTTCAACGGCTCCCTACAATATTAAGTCTTGTTTATTTTATATTAAGGCTTTGATTAGTCAGTTATAAAGGCAGAGTACATTGTGAAGTAGCCTGCACTTCAGAATAAAGAGACAGAATGATTGATGTAGTAAAAATAGAATCATCTTTAACATTTAAGTTACCTCTTGTTAACTCAATTTTTATGTGCCATTAATTAAATATTTAGTATTTTAATAAAAATTGACACTTGTCAAATTCTCATGAGTCTTCCTTGGTTTTCATGTAAACTCTTGTCATGGAAATAAAACAGAAGAGTTTTGAGCTTTGCGGTTTATTATGGTTTTTTTTTGGCAATTAATTAATGTTTACAGAGTTTAAGAATCAAGTACAAGAGGAAAAAGTTTTCTCATAGTGGAAGTAGAACTCAAATCCAGACTGATTCCATTTTTCCCAGGTGGCCCCTATCTCAGCCAAGCTGTTTAGACAGATCGCACATCTCGTGGTACTTAGAGGTTCTTGAAGAAACATCATTTGAGTTCATAGATTCTGACCATAAATAAACTTATACCTAAGGTCATTGCTCCTTGTCAGGTGTCATCTTCACTGAATAGGAGGACTGCTGAGAAAATGAATAGAGTGACTGGCTATTTAATAGGAAAAAATATATATAGTATATAGTATATATACAGTCATTGATTGAGAACCATGTGCAGGGTTGATTTTGCCCTGCCTGTTGCGGTATACAGGACTAACAGGACTATGCATTTCTACATGGGCAGTAACCAGTAATATACTCATAATTAGAAAAAGGTAAAAAGTAACAGGGAATTTTTTTCACAGGGTGAATAGATCTTTATACCCATTAAGCTGGGAAAATTTGCATAGGTCTTACAAGTTTTAGATAAGAAATAGGACTCTATCATTGTGAGATTATTTTTTCTTTTTTATCTCAATGACCAAATAAATCACCCCAAACTGGTGGTATACATAGGTTGATTTAAATTTTCTCCCTGAATTCCTTTTCTACAGATAGTACAGTTTAAATGCAGAGGGAAATGAGTGTAATCATTGCTCAGCTTTGTAGCAGAAGGATGCTTGGAATTCCTGTCTAAGTTGGTGTGTGTGGAAAGCCAGAGATGGCTCCTATAAAATAGGAGCCCCACCTGCCATCAAATCAATGACAATTACATATGCTTCTTCTGCACTTCTACAAGGATGCACGCTGCTATCTTTTGCCAGCAAAATCACGTGTGCTAATCTTTCCCACCTCTATCAAGAGTGTAGCTTATTTGTATATGTGTAGTTTTTGGAAACTGGTGAAAAGCAAACCAGTTCCTGTCTGTTTCTGACAATTTGGAAAACGTTATTTATTGCTGGTAAGGGAATGAGTCTCTGCTCTCCCTCATACTGAACCTGAGCTCTGTGCTCCCAGAATGATAATAATCTATTTCTTTCTTCCTACTGCTGAGCCCAGAGTGACCCCGTTTGACCCAATTGAAATTGATTTTGTTGTTGGACTCCCAGCCCCTGCAAATTAATCTTGGGTCCATACAAGATCAGGGAAGCAAGACGGAGAGGACAAAGACCTCAAGTACTGAGGGAAAAATTAGTTCTGCAGAAGGTATTTTAAGTTGGGGAAGATAAATGGTTACAATGACTGGCTTTGATAGAACCTCCGTAGGAAGGGGGAGGAGAGAGGCAGAGGCTCTGGAGAAAGGATGTAATTTAATAGCCTAATTTCCTGCCCAGCCCTGCAAAAGTATCTGCCAGCTCCTGACAGCTGATGGAAATCACCGAGGGCATGATCTGGTTCTCGGTGAGAGACAGTCGGGACCTATCTTCCCGCAGACCCTTGAGGAGCAGCACTTCAGTGTAAAACAATGGCTCTGCCTCCTCTTACGAAACCATCTGATCATTTGGGACGTTTATCCCAAGCCCCAAGTGGGTTTGGGCCTGGTGGCCCTAAGACATCCTGCCCGCACCTTCTGTAGTAGGAGAAAACAGTTTTGTGCTTCACAGTTCACAACTTCCCCTACGAAACAGGTAGATTTCAAGAAAGAAATTATCACAGGAAAAGACACGTCACCATAAACCTCCCTCAGAATCCTCCCCTCACTTCGATTCTAGCCCCACCACTCTTGCCACTTCTGCAATAGCTCTGGAGCCCGCTTTCCTGGGGGTCTTTAACAGTTCTGGCCAGGCTGCCTTGATGACCTGAATGGATTCAAAAGGTTTCCCATTCGTGGTCATTCTGACTTTGGGGAAGAGCCAGAAGTTACATGGTGCCAAATCCAATGAATAAGGCAAATGAAGACACAGCGTCGTGTTTTCATGAGCTGCGTTTCCCTTGGACGGCACTTGGTAGTGATCACACCTCATAAAGACCCTCAGGAAAGAGGACTCCAGAGCTGCTTCAGAAAGTGCCAAGAACAATGGGATGAACATGTTGGAAGCAAGGGGGAGGGTTTTGAGGGTGATTCATAGCACTGTGTCATTTATTATCATTTTTTAAAAATTCACATACAAAATACAGTGAATGTAAGCATTATCTGTCATACACATGAACCAAAAATATTAAAAGTAGTAATCATTATAATATTAATCAAAGTGGGGAAAGGGGATCTAGAGATGGATGCAGCGAGGCGGAGGGAGAAAGGTACAAACATAAAAATGAATCAAGGTGTGTTGTGCACATGTACTTACTCCCTCAATAAAAATAAACTTCATGTATTGTAAGTGTGTACTAATAAAATAAAATTTATCAGTTTTATTCACCTATTTATCAACTACACCTCCTACGTATGAGTCTTTCTGTTTTGTTGTCTCACAGCAAACAAACAAACAAACAAAGCAAAAATATAGTGGTCTTAACTCAGTGTTAATTCATTGCAAGTTTCCACCAGCATGGGCGAAGTGGTGTTTCAAACTAAAATGAACCCATTTTCGTAAATTCAGAATATCTAGAGATTAACCCCAAATAACCAGTTATTCTCTGGCTCCTAATTGGTACAAACTGTTAGAATCAATAACCTGTAGCATTTGCTGACTTAACCAGGCAAAACAAGTTCAGTTTGCTCAGCCTGGACCAATCCTTCAAAGGTAATCGATACTGTAATTACAATATATAAAGCAACAACAACCTGAAGGAAGTCATAATAATTTATTGTTAATGACATATTTCTGGTGTCCCTGGAACAGTTCCCAAAAACAATTACAGCTCACTTTTCTACATGGTGGTTCCCTCTGCATAGTTAGCATATAAATCAGATGATCATCTAATTAGATTTTGAGTCACCCCAAAATTGCTAAATTTCCAGTTTCTCCTTCTCACAGTGCATTTGGAAGTTATAATACACAAGCCAAATGGTAAGAAGTATAATTAGGGCGCAAGAAGACAGCATATGTTACACTTAACCTCGAGTAGATGGGACTTAGTGTTAGTCAGGTTCTGTTTAACCTTGATACTAAGACCCAACAAATAAAGCATCTGCTAATATGGATAAAGATGAAAAACAGAAGAGAGTTTCTAATTATGTACAAGATTCATAGCATTATTTCACATAGAATTAAAAATATGTCTGTGTACAGTTTCGTAGCATTGCAAACTAAGATTGCATCTCTTAGAAATTCTGTGGTAGAGAGGACTGGAGACAGGAGGGTTTTGTTTTGGCACTGACCAACAGAGTACTTTGTGGATGTCTAGGATTCTGGTTTACCTTGCAGAGAGTTACTGAGTGGTGTCTCTGTCCAGCTCTGGAGGGCGTATGTGAACACGCGAAATACTTGAGAAATACTTCAGGTTGCGAACTGCCCCCCCGTGTGCCCTGAGCACTCTGTTTGGAACATGCAGGGCACACGGGTTCTCACAGGGTGCAGCTTCAGCATCGCTGGGTCTGGGGATACCAGCAAGCTGACTTGAAGGGAGGCTTTCCATGATTTCCATGTTCTGCTTCCATGATTTCAGGACAACAAGTAAGTGCAATGTAAGAGAATCGAAGAATTAGGTCCAGGAGGCATCATTCATGGGGACACAGAAGGATGAAGAGCACTGGCGGTTGCCACTTGGATTCTCATCCCGGCTCATCTGGTGCCCTGCAGCGTGTGCCTCTTTGTCCTGTTCTACTTGCACTTTCTCGTGGAAATGCAAACCTATGTCTCCTTCGTCATCCCGAGCAGGAGGTGGTGGTGATTGTGGTGCTGTCTCCCAGGATACGTAGTGTCCAGTGAGATGCTTATACACGTGTCTGCCACGACTCCTGGCTCACAGATGGGGGAAGGCAGGCAGCGTGCGCAGCGGCAGAGGTGTGCACCTCACCATCGCCCTCACTGGCCCTTGCTGACAGAGTGGCAGACACAAACTAAAATTGCTCAGTTCAGTGGAGGTCACAGGAAGGCGCAAGCATCCACCCTGTGTTTAAAAACTGCACTGAGTTCCAGTACAGGTACACGGACTGTCTGGTCCTGATCCTGGGTGACAAGTGTCACACAGTCTCCCTTTGGCCCAGCCCCCAGCTGCTTCCACATGACAGGAAATGCAGGCAAACGCCTCTACCAGGTGTCTGAGTTTCCTGCGTGGGAAGCTGGTCAGGCAGTCCCCATGGAAGAGGCAGCTGCCAGTCAGCCCTGAAGCGGAAGGAGGATGGCGAGCCAGTGCGTGAACAGGACAGTGCATATTAAATGCACATTTACACTGACGTGGGTTTGTCCTCTGTCCTGAGCAGTGAAACTATGTGTCATGTTCAGTTTCTCTGTGGTTAATTCATTTCTCACACAGCAAGTGTCTTCTAAAAGGCTGCTGTGCACTGGAGGCTGTGGTAGGTGCCAGAGAGAAAAGAGACAGGAAGGGCTGCACCCTCCAGGGCCCGGGAGGTCGGGGGAACTCACTGTCATTCTGCCTCAGCAGTGTACAGGACAGAGAGAGGAAATGAGAAGGCAGTGAAGGGAAAGGGGGCACAGGAGATGAGGAGGGAGAAGGTGGAGGAAGAAGAAGAAGTAGAGGAGTGAAAGAAGGAGGAGGAAAAGGGGAGGAGGAGGAAGAAGATGATGAAGAACAAGACCAAGGAAAAGAGGAAGGAGAAGAGAAAGAAGGAGAAGGGGTGGAAAGGAAGAAAAGGAAAAAGGAGGAGGAGAGGAGAGGGAGAAGAAAAAGGAGGAGCAGAGGAAGAGGAGGAAGGAGAAGGAGGAGAAAGAGAAGAAAGAGGAGGAGACAGAAGGAGGAGGAGAAGGAGAAGGAAGAGGAGACAGAAGGAGGAGGAGAAGGAGAAGGAGGAGGAGGAGGAGAAAGAGAAGGAGGAGGACGAGAAAAAGAAGGAGGAGGAGGAGAAAGAGAAGGAGGAGGAGGAGAAAGAGAAGGAGGAGGAGAAAGAGAAGGAGGAGGAGGAGTAAGAGAAGGAGGAGGAGGAGAAGGAGGAAGTGAAGGAGGAGCAAAGACGCACAAGGGAATACCTTAAGGCTCTTTCAAAACAGGACTGCAGGCCTAGGTGAAATTCCTTCAGCATCTCTGGGTCTGTGCATGATCTTCCCCCTCCTTCCCCACTTCTCTGTCTCTGCCTGCCTGTCTGTCTCTCTGTTTCTGTCTCTGTCTGTCTGTCTGTCTCTGTCTCTGTCTCTCTCTCTCTCTCTCACTCTCTCTCTGACTCAGTGAATGTAGGCAAAGGGACAGACTCTCCTCTCCCCGAGTTTCACCCCTCTGTGAAGCACAAATGCATCCACACCACGTTCCCCACTCACAGTTGCCACAGAGTTCCCGCCATATTTGAACGCCGGCTTCTATTCTTTCCACGAGCCACAGTGTTGAAGAGATCTGCACATGCTCATCACTGTGTGGCCCACACCTTCTCTGGGATACTGGGTTTGTGGTCTTCGGGCTTCTCCCTCTGGCCATGGGATGGTTTATGCCAAAGCAAACCATACAGGGAATCACAATCTACATTGCAGAGAGCTGTTGCTGGGGGCTTGGGGACAAGCTCTCGGTGTGCACTTGTGTAAGTGTATTGATAAAATGGGTCTCATACACCCAGTTTGCCCAGGACTGGTCTGGTGGAGCTTATTGTCCTTCTGTCACTATTAACAACAGCCTCTTTCATTTTAATGAGACCTCAGAGTTTATGGTCCCTAAGGAAAATAAGCCAGACTCCGAAAGATAAATATTACATGTTCTCTCTAACATGTATAATCTAAATAAGAGGAAAAGAACGCACAAGGGAGAATGACATTAGACAAGAGGAGGGGTGTAAGGGTAGGGAACAGGGGAGACAGATTACAGCAAAATGCACTATATGCATAGAACTCCCCCAAAAATATGAAACACAGAGGGAGGGCTGGAAAAGAATGGCAAAGGGGAATGAGCATGGTTCATGTATGTGCACACATGAACCTGCTGAACCCATCAACCCATATAACCGATAAAAGGAAAGATGAAAAAAATAGATTTTTTTCCAGGATGTTAAAGTCACAACTAGTTCATTACAGAGATAGAGCAGATGCCCAGACTTCTTGGTGTCCCCTCTGGGTTATCTTTACTTCCCTCTCATCTAGGAAGAAGAGAAGGCTGGTATCTCAGTCTGCAGAGGAGGCCGATTACCGCCCGGGAGCAGAGAAAAGAGCAAAGTGAGGCTTCCCTGTGCGTGCATATGAGTATCAGACCACCTGGCTGTCCAGCAAGGGTGGGCGACAGCATAAACCCATAGTGCTGAATGCAGGAGGGCTGTCTTTGAAGCCAATATCCTACCTCTGAATAAAATGATATCTCAAAATGATTGAACCAGTCAAGGCCCACGAGGTGAAGTCAAAAGGATTCCCAACAAAAAAGAAATAAGCAACTCTTTCTTCAGTTCCAAGGTGGAGCTCAGTGGTCCCCTCCCCCCCCCACCTGGGAACCCATCCAGATCAACATGACCAGGAGCGTGACTTTCCCAGAGGAAACCAGCATCACCAAGTACAAGGCAGTGTGTTAACTGTCACCACCACATGATCCTGGGCCACCTAATCTGCTCCTTTGTCTCCCTCGGTGGGCAGCTGCTCAACACACGAGGGCTTGGCAGATGTGTTCCCCCTGCCTTCAGTCACTGCGGGCTTCTTAAATCTTAAAGTGAGGATTGAAGCTAACACTAACACCATCTCATGCATATACAGTGAGCAAGCCCAGTTAAATAGAGCTCTTGACGACCACCAATGCTTTGACATCCAGTTCTGCATCATCTGCACTTTGGGGGACACAGGCAGAGGAACGGTCTGTGGAACTCAGTCAGAGAGTGTCAGATGGGAACTCATCCCTAACATGCACAGTACACGTCCTGAGCCATCTTCCTCCTCACGCCCTGAAATCTTGCACCCCAATAGGAAAACTGTCCTGGTGAAACCATTCCATACGAGGTCTTCCTCATCTGGAGGCCCGGCCCCTCTGCCCACAGACTAACCCATCTCCTTTGAGGGTGGAGATAACGATGGACTTGTACTAAAATCCTATCATGATCAGCGCATTGCCATTTCTTCACCCAAGACCCACTGATGCTTTGGAACAGTCAGAGAGCTGCCCAGGCCCATCCCAGAAACTACAACTCTAGGATTTCTCATCCAGCAACTCTACTCACTTCCATGTCCATGCCATAGAACTTATAAACTATACGTAATTTTAAAATCACAGTGCACCTTTTTTGCATAAAACTCTATAGACTTACTCTTCCTTTAATGGCTCCTTCTTCCTTTAATCGACCTTCTCTATGACCCTCAAGGCAAACACATTCTTTTTGGTTTTATTATTGCACAATGCCTGGAGGATTTAGCTAGGATCACAGGAACACACTGAAGAATTTAAGTAGCATCTAGGATTCAGGAGAGGGAACCCATGACTACGTTATACCTATTTCTCACTTTAATGAAGTCCTCTGGGACAAAGGCAGTTAAAAATAAAAATTAAATATATAAACAAAACCTCTCCTGGCCATACAGGAGGCAAAACCTGAGACCCATCCTCAGTATAAATTGGGTCCATTAAGCCTGTCTCTGAACAAATACAGGGCAAATCACCAGAAAACCCTATTTTTCAGGGGAATCTAAGTAAAGCATGTTCAGTGCATCCCTGAGCACACTAGAAAAGCACTAAGTTCTCTAATTATGCCAAGAAAGCAAGACTTGTGCTTGTGTCCCTGTCTACTTCTATGGTAAAACAGAAAGGCAGGTCTTATTTGGATCCCGGTCTGCAGTCCCCCTACGTCCTGGATAGGTGGTAATGGCCCAGTGAGCACCTGGTTGTTCGACAGTGTGTGTGTTCTTATTTATTTGTGTCATTCACTGCTTGTAGTTAATCTTCTGGATGTCTTCTTGGGGAGGGATGACTTTCTATTAGAGGAAAATTTTCAATCAAACTATTCAGGTGTGTCTCACCTTTCAACTCTAGAGTACTTAGCAGCTAAGAATACACAGCAAGACTTCGTCCCGTAGGCCTTCTTTTTGTAGCTTAACATATTTAGGCTCAAGGACATTATGTGCTTGGCCAACAAGAAGTCAGTAAGCCTCGCTTTTAAAATAAGGTTATGTTTTAAGAATCAAGAGGGAGAAATCACAGCACCTGAAGGTGAAGTTGTTTCACTCTTTCTTTTTATGTTAAATGTAATGCCAAGTCATTCAAATATGTTTTTCACATTGCTTTTGAGCTTGCCCTGAAGATGAGATTCATAAACTTCCAAAAAGCCCTGGGTCTGTTGGCCACAGGATGCCTCTACAGCAGGGTGCTCAGCAGGCACCAAAGATAGAGAGCTTTGACACAGCCCTGGCCTCACAGCCTGGGAAAGAAAGGCCTCAACTTCTAGTATTTCCCCAGTGACGGCCATTGGAATGCTCTCAGCCTTACTTTGGACACTGTGCTATCAACTTCTTCCTGATTTATAGACTTAGAGTCTCCGCAAACATGAGTTTTAGGCAAAAGACTTATGAATTAGAAATTTTTATTATTGCTTTATTGTTGTTGTTGCTCTTGTCACTGTTGTTGTTGTAGTCTTGTACCTGTCTCTGGGGGAAATATTGTTACATTTCTGCCCTAACATCATGCCTCACAACAATAGAATATGGTCTTGACATTAATGGTATTTGTTCTCTGTAAAAGGAAAATAGTTGAAACTTCTCCAGTGACTGGGATTTAATTTGGAGGACACAGGAACATTTGTGAGATTGTGTGGCTAAATCCTGGGAATTTGACTGGAATTAGAGCCCAAATAGATGTCCATATTTCTCTTAGTACATTGAGGAAAAAAAAGCTAACCGTAGTCTTTAAATGTAGATGATTGGCTCTTCCTATACCTCTAGCCAGGGAAATTGAATTTTCCCCTGGTCCCTTGATTTTCTTCATATTTTTCACATAGATCTCTCTTGAAAATAGAACAATTCTCTTGCAAAAGAGACACTTTTGTCTTAATCATGTGGAAATTAGGGATCAATTTGTTGATGTATGGCATAAAGAAAAATTTCAGAGCTTCATGGTCCATTGATCATTGAAAATGCGTTTGGAGCCGGCTCGTGGGTGCAGGGCAATTAAAGCAGCGGTGACGGCGTAGCACCGTGGATGGTGTGGGGGACGTGATTGCTGTTCAGCACCACAGCCCCAGGATATGCAAACTGTTCATTATCACACTGCCCTGGCACACTCGGGAGACATTGCTGCACACCCAGATCACTACTGAACACAGATGGTGCCCATAGTCCTCTAGATGACATTCGCCCAGTGCATTGCACCATTTACCAGTGAAAGTAACATCTTACTAGCTACATGCTATAAGTCTCCCTACTCCAAAGAAACCTCAACTAAAAAGTAAGAAGTGACAATTTCTGTGCACAGCATGAAGATTTGCTTTAGAAGCAAAGGCTTCTTTTTCCCTCCATCCCCTTTCTCTCCCTTCCTTCTGCCATCCCTCCATCTCTTGTTCCCTTTCCCATTTGAAAAAGATCTCCTGGCTTCCTACTATCTATTATTTTGCCCTTATACTTTGTGTTTCTCACATAAGGGAAACCATGTGTGTTTGATTCATCTCACTTAATATTATGGTTTAGAAGGAAAACGAAACAGAAATGAGAATTTGCAAATGATAGAGGGTCAAGAGCTGGAGAAGTAAGGAGGGATTGGAAGAGCAGAGGACAAAAAGAAAATGAATTAAAATGTGGGATGTCTCTGCACCAATTCCCCATGATAAATGTAATCATTATGTACTATGAACATGTGCTAATAAAAAACAGAAATTAAGGCCTCTAATGTTCACAATGTCTCTAAATAACACATTGCATCATATAATTGCATAGTATATTATCTAAACATAAAACCAAAATACAGCTAAAATATAGGATAAATGTATAAACAGTTCAGCTCACACAGTGTCACCAAATTATCTCACAGCTACAAGGGGTAACCGAAATATATGATAGTGTTTAAATTTTTAAAAAAAAAATTATTGCAGTGAAAGACATGTTTGCCATGAATCCTCCTTTCAATGCTCCCTGTCGTTTTGAACACACTCATCCCAGGGTTCTTTCCATTTTCTGAGGCAGTTCTGGAGTCCCCCTTGCTGAGAGTCTTTACAAGTCTTGACTTTTAAAATATCTGCTGCTGAATGCCTTCCAACAGAAAGGCAGGCTCATGAAAACACAATGCTGTGTCCTCATCCACCTTGTTCACTGGATCAGGCACCATGAGGCTTCTGAATCTTCCCACAGTCAAAATGACCAGCTGGGGATATAGCTGGAGTTATAGCTTCCCTGGCAAATGCAAGCTCTTAAGTTCAATTTCCGGTACAAAAAAAAAAAAAGACGATCAAAGGGAAACATTTTGAATCCATTAAGGTCATCAAGGTAACCAGGACAGCACAGCTAAAGACACTCAGGAAAGAGAACTCGAGAGCTGCTGCAGAAAGTGACAAGGACCATGGTATATGCATATTTGAAGTAAGAGGGAGGGCTGTAAGGGGAATTCATGGCAATGTGTCTTTTACTGTAATGAATTTTTAAAATGTAAACATTTACCATATGTTTTGAACACATTTCATATAATTTTTACTCCAGTGAATCATGCACTACTTCTATTGAGTATCTCAATAATGTTAGCTATGTTCTCAAAGTCATCATCCTTCTAAAAGCAAACATTTTCAGAGTCTTTCAAAGTTCTCATTAATCTGAATATGGAGAACAACAATTCTTTTTTAGTATTTTCTCTTAATTCTAGTGGAAGCAACTGGAATATTTTTCTGGTTTTTGTTACATAGAATGGATTTTAAACAGCTTACACTGAAATTCTCCAGTACAGGTGAACCTTTGATTAACCTTCGAGACTAAGGTTTAACTCTTGGCTCCATCAGCCCTAAGCAGGGTCCACAGCACAGCCACGATGACCTAGTATTCTGTGGACCCCAAGGATCCGAACGCTAACACTTTTTACACAGGGGCTCTCTTACTTCCTCAAGCCTTTGGTTAGCACTGAGAAATCTAGATTAGGATCTCTGACGATTCTGAGCTGTATGGAAACAAGACCTGAAAGAAATAAATCATGGGTCCAGAGCCAAAGACAGGGTATCCCTTGCTAGTGTGTCATTTGCACACATAATCCCAGTGCCCCTGCCAGTGAAAGTGCAGGCATCACTCCCCCTCCCTGCTCTGCAGGTGAGGCAGCACTAGCTCAGGTAGTCCAGTGATATCTGAGTGACCTCAATCAGGACCCTTGCTTAGAGTTAGTGGGGTCTAGAGTCCAGCCTAGAGCTCTGTGCAGCCCCAAGTCTGCAATACCTACTCTAAATGGCATCTGTACCTGGCCCTCCATCTCCTGGTTCTGGTGCTCAGGGAAAGATGGAGAATGGAGTCCTTGCCAGACACTTGCTATACACAAAGACAGATGAAAGAGGTACCGAGTGACCTTTCTAGCAAATATTTCCTTCTGCGGTTTAGATCTGTGTGTATGTCTGTGTGTGTCTGTGTGTGTGTTGCTGAACTCATGGCCTTCAAACTGAGCTACATCCCCAACCCTTTTTAACAAAAAAAATTTTTTTGAGACAGATTCTAAGTTGCTAAATGGCCCAAGTTGTGCTTGAACTTGCCATTCCCCTCCCTCAGCCTCCAGGGTGCTAGTACTACAGGTGTGTCGCACTGTGCCTATTTGTGTCTGGATCTTTTATACTCACATTGTGCCAAACTTATGTCCTTCTGTGTCTCAGTTACTTTTCTCTCGTTGCTGAGACAAAATACCTAACACGCAAAATTAAGGAAGGAAAGGTTTATTTAGCTTACAGTTAGTAGAGGTTTCAGTCCATAATCAACTGGCTCCAAGGCAGGTTGGCATGGTACCGGGACAACACTTCAAGGCAGCAGCCAGCAAAAGCAGCCAGAGGAGAAGGGTGGACAAGCAAATCTCTTTACCTCCTTTGTATTGCACACAGGCTACCCACCTCCAGGGTGGGCGCAGCACTCACACCACCTCCAGGCCCTCCTCTTGCACAGGCTCAGGATATTCACAAAGTGAGAACTCTGGCTCCCTGCTGAGTCTCTTAGTTAAACTTCTAAACTGCTCAAATCGACACAATTTATCAACCATAACAGTCTGTCAGCATAATAACCATGATTTTCTTCTTACTGCTGTTGCTGAAGGATGTAATAGTTGAGTCCTTGGTATAGGTTTCTTGTTTTCTTCTAGTCATAGGCAATTCAACTGTTTTCCAGTCTTTTTATGAGCATTGTTAGAAACTACACATTTTTTTAAAATTAAATGATCCTAACTTCCTGACCACCGTTATCTAGTGCTGAAAATGTAACCTGGGTCCATGAAAGCTCCCAGCCCCAGAAACGTTGGCCGGGGCGGGCAGGGACAAGGTGGAGCTGGTACGAGAGGGAAGGTGGATTGAAAGTGTCTGGATGTCGCCCAGGAAGCTGTACAAAGCAGCTTGGATGTGACAATCTCACAGTAAACTGTGAAAGCTGAAAGGTCCCTGGGCACCACTCTGCCTGTGATATTTAACTTTTAAAGACACGGCCTTCTGTACAGACCCACGTTCAGTAATTCCAAGGCTGACATTTCCTTTTCTCGGATTCTTCGAGTTTTCTGGCCTTGGAGGCACCTTGAGGAAACCAAGGATCCCCACAGAACAACAGGTCGCCGGCCAGGTGTCGGGATGATGAATCCCAGGGCTTGTTCTGCTTCCGCGCTTCTCCTCCTGGTGCGCAACTGGAGTGGAAAGGAAACCGTGCCGACTAGTTACAGAGGGACCAGCCTCCGGGAGGTTTCATAGACGGCCACCTCGCCGACAGCGCAGAGTGCCATTTCCACGCCGGCCCCAAATGCGCGCCCAGTTCACGGGAGAGGTTCGGGCAGAGCGGATGAAGAAAGGAGGGACAGGTCCTTCGAGCAGAGGCGAAGGGGAATGCAGTCCAGGTGACAGCGCACTGCCGCAGGGGAGAGAGCGCAGGACCCCGGACAGAGAAGCGCTGCGCTGGCCAAACACTAGCCGGGTCTCCGCCGGGGACTCTACATGCAAGAGCTTCTCTGCGTTGCTTCCGAATTCAACACATCCTTCCCTAGTGCTGCCATCTGCTTCCCATCTGAGTGTAGTAAATACACAGAGCATAGTGGTGCACACCTGTGATCCCAGCACTGTAGGAGACTGAGGCAAGAGAATCGCAAGTTAAAGCCCAGCTTGGGCGACTCAGTGACTTAGCAAGACCCTGTCTCAAATTAAGCATTAAAAGGTACTTTGGATGAGCTCAGTGTAGAGGTTCAGGGTCCAATGCCCAGCACCATGCGTGCACACACAGATATGAAGAGGAGAAGTGCCACGTGCACACTCTCTACCATCTTCCAAAGGACTCCACTTCCTAAGGCAGTGGAAAAGATGCCAGGGCCAAGCGTTCTCCATCACCAAGCTCTCTGGGTTCCTAGGACACTTAGCCTACTCATTACACACTACTGTCTCACTGCCTGCCCACCTTGCTTCTCGAAAGCATCTGGACAAACCGGAAGCCAAGGGTTTCCTCGCAGGGGTAAGACAGGAGGTGTGGGGGAGTAGGTAAGTAAGGTCCCCTTACCTTTGGGATTGGGAGCTGCAGTGCAGGAGGGGAGGGAGAGGGTCACGTTTGCTCCTGTCGGGAAGCAGGTCCTTGCAAACAGGATAGGACATCGCTTAGCTCAGCCAGCTGCCCCTGCTGCAGGTACTGTAGAGCGTGAATTGCCTATTTGGTGTAAACTTGCTATTGATGGAGCAAGCACCTCCTTTATGCTTCCCACATAGAGTTTTTGCCATTGAGTTTTCAGATGGAATCTATTCAGCAGATGACCTCAAAGGGAATGAAGAAAGCTAGACACAGTGGCCTCACACCTGTAATCCCACCCTTCTGGGAGGCTGAGGTAGAAAAGTCAGATGCTAGAGACCAGTCTGGCAATTTAGAAAAGGGATAGGGATGTAGCTCAGTACAAGGTCCCTGGGTTTTCTACTTATTACCCTAAAAAGAAGAAAAAAAGAAAGAAAAGAAGAAAGAGGGAGGTTGGAGGAAAGAATGAAAAAAATAATTCCATATTTCCTGAATCCATGAGAGACCAGGAAGACATTAGTTCGTCCTCAAAAATACATCACAAAACAATAATTTCTAATCGTTGCACATGCATATCGTGATGTGCTACCAGTAATGAGGCATAAACCCATTAACACAGGATTCAGCACATGAGTGAAACAGATACACAACTATACACACGAAGACAAGCACACAGAACCTAGGTAATACTTTCACACTAACAAAGTCTGTGCAAAGCCAAAACTGATCCTGCTAATTTCCACTTTAAATGTTTACTCCCTTCTAAGAGACTCAGTAAAGATCACGAGCTCGGATGCATGTACAACAGGTGTTGGTCATGGCTGTGCCTATTGGTTGATGTACTAAAACCAAGCAAGATGTTAACTCTTAGTCCCTAGAATGAAAAATAACACCAGCAATACCAGCATGGTCACCTCTACCACCCAAACTGTAAATCCTCTTTGTTCCTGAAATCTCATCATTTCCCTCATCTTTACCACTCATTTTGCGAATGGTTTGCATGTTTGTAATTTACTCTGGTGGCAACTTCATGAGACAATTTATTATTGGCACATTGATGACTATTAGGATTCCAATTTTAATCTGTGGAAGTCAAAATCTAGATGGATTTGCATGTCACTGTCACACCGCTTTTCAATGGCCCAACCAGAATTTGAATCAAAAAGTAGATTTATTTCTGCTTTAATCCTTAGGTTTTTTTAACATAATTATTCAGATTTTGATAGTGTTTTCTATATTTGTGAGAAATCTGACTGTCTCTGGTGAGTATTGCCTCTCTTGCAAGAGCTGGCAAAATGTTAACTCACACAAGTGCTGTTAGGAATAACCGAGTGCCTGAAAATTAAGTAAAATTTGAACCTCACATTAGGGTTGGTTTTTTTTTTTTTTTTTTTGTCATCGTGACGATCATTAGATTATCAATGTTGCTGATTAACAGATGGAAACTACCTGGTGTCTTGGAATACTGTAAAAAGGAGGAAACAGAATGGAATTCATAGGAAAATCAAAGCCAGAATATTAATGAAACTGTAAAGAAATACTTTAGAATATTTTGCATTGGAAAAGTGGGCTGTTTGCTGAATATCGCTAGTTAAAAGCCCCACAATAGGAGCTGTTTCCCAGAAAATAGCAAATTATGAAAACAAGACAATAGTTACAAAAGTGCTTTCATTCACACTCTTTTATATTACTCTGAATAGTTTCTATGCAATCTCCTAGATAAATATGTATCACTTTTAACTTACATCTTTGCTTGTTTAACAAATTGTGTTTATGCAGCCAGTTGTGTATTTTGGAAAATGACTTTAAATTACTTTTGTAAAACTTGACTTTCTAAAATATGGAAAAGTGAAAAATGTTATAGTACTAATGAAGAATCATCAGTAATCTCAATAAAGTTTTGAAATTACTATTCTTATAAAATGAAAACTCTATATAATTTTGAATTCTTCATTATTTTCAATTTCATTCATCGTAGCTACCTTCCCATGCCAGAATCTAAACTTTCATAAAGTCATACAATGGCTGTCCATGCCACATCTCAGATTATACTCCATACATGTGAAATGGTAGAGCAAACTTATTTACATTTTGACTGTCACATTAGTGATATTTTACTGGCTATGTTTTCTACATTTTCTTAAATTATTTCTTTTTAGTAATTTTTAATATAGACTGGATATATCAAAGAATATGCCCACCATAATTTTAATGGTTTTGTGTACAAATTTCCAAGTAATTCCAAAGAAAGTGTGTATGGATACAAACATCAGCAGAGTATGATACAGAATCCTCAAGTCTTGATATCCTTACTTGGCTGTGTGATTGTGAATCACTTCCAGGACCCTAATGAAGTTCTTATTTATATTCTGATGTTCTTCAGGAGGATGATTGATTGGGAAGAAAAGACCAGGGTGATCCTGATCATCTTTCTGATTAATTTCACCATGCAGACAAATCTATCATTCAAAGACTCACCTCTGTTTCCAGGGATCCCTGATGAACTTCACCAGACTTCGTGGTCCTAATGTTGTGATATCATTCATACTTCTGCTGTTGCCAGAGATGAAAGTCCCATTCCAACAGTGTTAGCACTTATAGTACACATAATCCTTCTAAGGGAATCCAAAGGCACTGGGTGTCCCTTAACCTTGACCACTAGTGACCAGCAAAAGTCTACAGTGGCTCATCAGAGAAAGCCACAGGAACTCTGGTATTCTCCCAGCTCCACAGGACCTGGGTTATTTCTACCCTCCTGAAAGTGTGTCTCTGCAGTTTTGGTGTTGTCCGTGTATTCCTTTTTGGTTCATTGATTTAAAATATTAAGTATATTGTAGAGATGTGTATGAGCTGTGGATCACATATGGCATGGAGTACAGAGAACAAGGCCACACCAACAAGCAAACCCAGTCTGGGAACCAGCACCAGGCGTGGGTCACCACCATACTGGAACAGACAGAGCCCAGCCCCTTCAGGCACATAGGCTGACAAACAAGAAGTACCAATCCCCGCCCCCTGCCCCTGCCATCATAAGCAACCAGCTTATCCAGAGAAACACAGGCTGTGATGATAGCTATGGCAGTGAAATGCAATTGGATGCCTGTGGTGCTTTGGTATTTCACTAACATTGCAGGTCTAAGGCCAATAGTCCGATCATTGGTTCAGAGGCTATTGCTAAGCAGTGTGTCACCTAGAGGGGTCTCCTTCTGAGGGCTGCATTGTTTATCCCCTATGGTCTTGTTTTGAAGTCCTATATCATTTACATTGCTTTGTTGCACTGGGTTTTATTGTCTTTTGCCTTGTTTGTTTATGGCAGCTATTTCAAAGATAGCAAGATATATTATGGTAGCAATTTTGGATTTACTATTGGCTTGTTTTAAAGTCCTTTATTGCATTCATTGTTTTGTTTTTATTATTTCTATTCTATTCTGTTCTGTTTGATTTTTACTATGTCCAAAGTTACCTGCAGATATTTTGAAGACATCAAAAGGCATTATGGTAACTATCTTTGATTTTGTAATGTTTTGAAATCTGTGTCTGTTACACTGGTTTGTTTTGATTGGTTTTATTCTGTTTTATCCTCTTTAAAATAAAGATAATTAAAAAATAACAAATACAGTGATTGTTTAAATTTTTAAAGTGTATTACAATAAAAGACACATTACCATTAGTCCTCCTCTCTTTGAACACACTTATTCTTATTCTTGGTATCTTCAGAAGCACCTAGAAGTCCTCTTTGGTATGGAAAATGCTGTTGCCAACAGAAAGGCAAGCTCATCAAAACATGATCCTGTTTCCTCTCTCACCTTATCCAGGCAGCCAGGGCAGCACAATTAAAGACACTCAGGAAAGAGGACTCAGAGCTGCTGCAGAAAGTGGCAAGGATGAAGGGATGAATGAGTGTGTCTGAAGTGAGGGGAAGGATTTGAAGTAGGATGAATGGGGGTGTGTCTTCGCTGTTATAAACATTTTTAAATTTAAGAGTAACTGGGTCTTTCCATTCTGTTTTGTAGAATGAAGTCCAGGGTAGAGAAACAGAGCGGTAGATTGGGGGCAGCAGCAGGTATGACGATTCTAATAGGAAGCTTCGTTTCTCTACCTATGGTACTGCATCTAATCAACCTCAGTTTGATAGGCAGCTGATGGTGTCTTCAATTCACAGATGAGGGAGTACTGGAAGTCAAATACACTTCGGCATCAGGTGCACCAATGGCCTGCTTTCCCTTCCTGTCCTCTAATATTGCCCTCAGCATCGGAAGCCGGCCACGGTGTATAGAATCTTCAGCAAATGCCTCATACACATGGGCCCTTTGGAGGCCTTCCCCATTTAACATCACAAATTGGACTGAGATGAAGGGCGTTTTCTTTGTCCTTGGTGCTTCCTTTAATAAATGGCAAGGCCAAGGATTGTGTCTCTAAAATACTCCCTGTAAAAATAGTGCAGTGCATTTCGACCTGCCCTCCACACGTACTGCATTTCCTCCACTCCGCAAAGTGCTTGATAAATTGTTCAGGGTGGTACAAAGCACGTGGTCTCTAAGGCGGGCTGCCGCTAGCTCTCTGCCGGCCACAAATCAAGTGGACGTGTGCCGAGTGGGTCTCCTGCTGAAGGAATCACAGGGATAACCAGTCTTTACTACAAATCTGGAAACAAAAGTCACATAAATATCATACATGAGGTCCTAAACTGGGGGAGGCATAGAGAAGATCAGAAAATAAATGAAAAAAAAAAAAAAGAAACATTGCAGCAGTGTATCTTTATAAGAAGAAAACATGCTCTTTATCCCAATTGTCTCCAAAATTATGCAACCAAAGAAAAGGAACTGTCAAATCCCTTTCTAATTAAATTCATACATTTGTTCCTCTTCAAAAATGGCCACACTCCCCATCTGCTAGCGCAAAATGCTTGGTTTTTCAGCCAATATTCTCACACTAAGCTGTTCAGACAGAGTCAAGGTACATAGAGGCCCTCAACCCTCAAAGCAGCTCCCTGAAAGAATGAAAAGACCTAAAATTGGGTTCTGTTTGCACTGGAGTTATTTATCTTTGCCTTTATTATAAAAAACTCAAATATTGCATGAAAGTTAAATCACCAGAGGGTTCAAGTCGCAGGCACACTACTGACAGGCTGATGAACATTTTTAGTGCTATGATAATTTGGTTGAAATGCAGTGATTCTTTTTAACAGCTCATATTAAATCAGAGGAGTCGTTAACTACAGCCACTCCAAGAAAGTCTCAGACATTTCATGTGCTTTCACCACACCATGTGTGTGCAAGCTGAGTACTCCTCGCCTTTGTCCCACACGCAACCCACCAGGCTGCGGAAGCCCTGCTTGTGTTATCTCCACCCCGGCCCTACACCAGCTTCCTGTTAAATTCCGTGACATTTGTCTCCAGCCCCAGCTCAAGGAAAACCTTCCCATGTAGATCCCACAACCTCTGATTTTACCCAAATTATTAATTCTTCTCCTTTTCCAAGATCATTTCCTTTCACTCAATCAGTCTACAAACACTAAATTATTTTTATTTTATTTTCTCAAGCTAATCCTATGGCTAGGGCTTAATTCTCTGCTTATGTGGAGTCCAAGAACTTACTGTTTAAACTTTCATCTTATTTAGCAATGCATAAGTTACTAAATCTTTTGTGAGTGTACAGAATTTGCATGGAAGTGGGTTTTTAATAAATATATGACTATACCATGTCTATAGTTAAAATTAAAACCTAATCATTATAATGATAATTGTTATTATTATTTCTTTTTAGTGTGGTACTAGGAATTGAACTCAGGAATCCCTGAGCTATCTCCCAGTCATTTCTGGTTTCTTTTTTTTTGTTTTATTTTTGTTTTATTTGAAGCAGGATCTCACTGAGTTGTACAGGTTGGCATCAAACCTACAACCCTCCTGCTCCAGCCTCCAGAATGGCTTGGATTCCAGGAGAGCATCTTCATGACCTGCTTACTATTTTTTATAAATATTGATATCTACAGTAAGTGCTTAATCATAGACTTGGAATGTAACTTTGCTCTTAACTAATGCCCCAGGGTGAATTTTGGGTAAGATTTTGTAGAGAGAATTGAATGTCAGATTATCCAGCTCCACTTGCTCATGAGCAGTACCTTTCCTTGATAGGTCACATAAATTAATGTATCACCCTTCTTGCCTCTCTTGAATATTTATTTAACCATTGCACACGTATTTAGAACATAAGAGATCATCCCCTGAATGAGTCTTCTGTAATTCTCAGTGTTAACAAACAACATTTTGACAACTTTTTCAAGAAGTAAGAAACTGTCTCTTATTTGGAACAGAAATGGAACAGACATGGTCATAACTAGCACCTTTCATCTGAAGAATAAATGAAACCCAACACCAAGCCCCTGGCTGCTTGTCCAGTTTGTACCTGTGCATGTTGAAGGTGTCTTCCCACTTGCCCTCTCTCTCACTCACTACTCAGCTGGTTAGTTGACTAATATGAAGACCAGTCTCATTCTTTCTTGCTACTCCATTCATCAACTCCCTGGGTTTCCCTTGCTGTCTCTTTTCTGTTACTAAACACCTCCCTTCTCTGTTGACCTGTCAACACTGGCCACACCTGTCTAAGACCCTTCATGCATCCGTCCCAGATGTGGCAGTCACAGGTGCAAGCCTAGGTCTACCTGACCTAGAAGCACAGGCTTGTCACAGATGGTTCTGAGCTATGTTCTTGAGGTCTGATTTTTATTCTTCTAGATGTGAAGCTTCAAAATGCATTTTTTTTCGGTGAGGGTAAAAACCCACTCTCTGAACTATGTAATGCTATGTCACATTTCACACATTTATTGGGGAAATTCTTTGCAATACATTGATAATTTCTACCTTTTTGCTGTGGGACACAATCGTCACACTCCCAGAAGTGGGACTGAGACACTGGGTCCACACCAAATCTCAAAGGACTTTGTTCTCTGTGTTGAACCCACTGCATGGCAGGACCAAAACTCTGAGGAGCAGCATGAATCATGCGGAGAGACTTCAGGCAGCTGGATCTCTCTAAATCAGATAGGATATATTTTCCTTCCAGCATTATATGATGCTTCCAGCCTTGTCCTCTCTGCTCTCTGTTGTCTGAAATGGTGCGTGAGCTATTTACTCAACCTATGCAATAAACAAAGGCACAACCCACCAGGAGAAAGTCTGGTGGCATCTGAGTGTATATATAATTTTTAAAATGATAGGAAATGCAAAAACAGCAACACATTTTACCCTGAGGGAAAGTAAAGCCAAAATTTCCAAAGCCACCTGCCATATACAAATTCACAGAAAGACTAGCAGCTGTAAGAGTAGCTGAGGTAGAAGTTTTCTACAAAGGCATAAACTTCCTGATTAAAATCTTTTGCAGGTGGTAGCAAGCATTTAGTTTTAGATGCCTGCCAAAATTATTTGACCCATGCTGATGCCTAAAAACTTATTTTCATGAATTCTCAATTTTTGTTTTAAAAATTAGAAAATAATTCCTGACAAAGAAGTATTTGTAGGGTGGCTGGTTTTTTTTTGTTTTGTTTTTTTTTTTTTTTTTTTTTTTTTTTTTTTTTTTTTTTTTTTTTTTTTTTTTTTTTTTTTTTTTTTTTTTTTTTTTTTTTTTTTTTTTTTTTTTTTTTTTTTGTAGGAAAGGAACTAAGACAGAAACTACTAATTTTGTAAATATCTGTCACAGTGTGGATATTCTGGTGGGTATGTATATGCATTTATTATTTTAGTCTTCATCATGATCCCAGCATTTTAGGTACTATATTCATCTGTAGGAAAAATCTAAATCTGAGAAAATTTATTAATTTATGGTGTCCTCACATTTGAGTGGCCAAGCTAGAATTCAAAACCTGAGCTGCCTGGCCCCAGTGTAATCCCTCTCACATTATCACAGAAGAAGCACCCATTCCATTTGTCAAGAAAGCAACACTGTCTGTTCTAATGATTCAACCTGTGTAACTTTTCCAGAGGTATTTACTTATTATCCCTTGAAGCCTTATACTGGTTACTTTCTCATCACTGGGACAAAATGCCTGGCACCCACAAGTGAATGGCGGAGAAGGAAATTTTGCCTTACAGTTTTCAGAGGGTTCAGTCCATGGTAAGCTGCCTCATGGCAGAAACATGATAGTGGAAGATCCTGGTAGAGGAAAACTGTTCACCTCACAGCCGTCGCACATCCTTCCGGTTCACACCCCAGTGCCCACCTCCAACGAGGCCCCACCTCCTGCAGCGCGTTCAGCCCTGAACTCACCCATGGGTGAATCCACTGATGAGCACAGAGCCCCATTATCCAATCACCTGCCACACACAGGAGAGTTTGGGGAATATTTAGATCGACACCATAACAAACCACTTTTATTCTATGTCTGTGATAAAGCCGTGACCATTTCTCTGCAAACTCTTCAGGAATTTCAGTCTATCTAGTGTATCTGATACCATTGTCCCCCACCACTGAAGTATTTCAGGCTAATTTGCAATTTGTTGCATTAACACTCCCCATACAAACATACACACACATACACACTATTCCAGTGGCTTCATGCACAAAAGTCCACTCTTCCTTCACAATACTTGTCTCAAGTGGTGTGGCAGGCCTACCCAGTTCCCAAGGACCCAGGCTGAGGGCAGAATGCTAACTCACAGCTGCACAGTGCCAAACTTAAACTGATATCTCAGAACAAGGGAATACGGAATTGGGAAGAATTATAATTGCATTGCCTGTAACCAATTACACCCTTTCCACTTGAAGTCTGTTATCTGGAGCCAGTCTTTCACTCCAACTACCTGCAAGAGGATAAAACAACAACATCTACATATGAATCTGGGAAGAATGGAGAAGCAGACCTGTGGGAGTCTGTGAAGTGCTTACCACATAACCTCTCAGTTCACTTCCCAGCACCCACTTAATGACAGCATCTTTAACCTGCAGGATGGCCCCATCTCAGGACACTGAGGCCTGGCAGTCAATACAACCTCAAAGGCCCTTCCATTGTTCAGTGTCCCTGCAACTCTTTAAGACATCTGTCCCAGACACCCTCTTCTCCACCAGATCAAAATGCATACATTCTCCTTGGCTTCCAAAGATGACCTCTTTTCCTTTCATATGTTTGACACATGAAAGAGGAATTTGGTGAGTAAATTATAATCTTCAATGTTATGAGAAAGATGGAGGAATTTAAGAAAGACAGGATAGAAGCCTTTCAGTGCCTCATGTCACAACATCCACCAGCTTTAATCAGAGTGTACTTTGTTTCAGGAGTGATATAAATTTGTGAGTCTCCACAAAATCCTAACAAGAGAAGTATTTGTCCTGTTTTTGTACCAACTAGGCACAAGTCAGTATACCATGTGTCTGGTTAATAATTGGAGTTGGGATTAAAGATTAGGAACCCATTCTGTATGATTGCAAAGTATACCATCCTACCATTGTACTGCTTGGCTAGTCCAGGAAGAAAGACAGGAATTTCACTCCCAGTAATTGTGAGTGATTTTATTAAAAGGTGGGGCAGAAACAAGGACAACATAGAAGTTATTATTATGCCATGGCAGGAAAGCCATCTGGATGTCAGAAATAATTCAGCACAGTGGGGTCCTCATGTCATCTCAAGTCCCTGCCACAATGTCCAATGATCTGAACTCTCCCCTTCTCCAGGGGCTGCAGAACATGTCACACCGCCAGCTCAGACTCCAGATGGGCATCGTCAGTTGCCTTTCAGTCTGTGTGTCTGAGACACAGACGTTTGATTGATGACATTTCTAAGCCTTAAAGCCCAAACTTTAAAAAAAAAACTCAGTGGTAATTTCAAACAAACGACAACAGCAAGGTGATGTGCTGAGTCTTACATAACTGAGGCCAACATACTTTCAGTATCATCTAGTGATGCATTAGCTATTTCCCAACTTCAAGGTCACTTGATAAATAAATAAATTATATTTATAGACATATATATATGGTGCACAACTAGATGCTTCAATACACCTTGTAAAATGCTTACTACAATCAAACTAATTGATATGCCCATCTCCTCAAATAAAAATTATGTTTTTTCTTCTTTCCATCCTTCCTTCCATTCTTCCTTCTTCTCCTCCCTCTTTCTTTCTTTTCTTTCTTCCTTTCCTTCCTCCTTATTACCTTCTTTCTTATTTTTCTGTTTTTAGTTTTGTTTCTGATTTCTACTTTGTGAAGGGAACTAAACTTACAATATACTCTTAGCACTGTTCAGGTTCTTAGCATATTATTATTTATTGCAATCAGGATTTGTTCAACTTGTATAATTCTTTGACCAACATCTCTCTTTTACCCCCATCCACCACCCCTCTGTTGGTAATGACTTTCTACCCTCCAATTCAAGACAATTTTAGATTACACATATAAGTGAAATTTGTCTTTCTGTGTGTGGCTTAATTCACCGAGCATAGTATTATCTAGGTCCACCTCTGTTGTGAAAAATGACAGAATTATCTTTGTTTTTAGTAAGTTTTCCAGTGTATGATCCTGTATCAGATTTTTCCTACCACTCAGCTGTCAACAGATATTTATGATGGATCCACTGATATTTGACCAGTTTTTAGTTTTCTTGTTCTTACTAGAGATAGAAAATACCATGATCTGAATTTGAGGACCAAGTACAATGCCTACCCAGGGCAAAAGAGTTCAGTTTTCAAGATATAATTGTCCATCATCTGTCTGGGGTTTTCACGGATGCTAAAAAACACTTCTCAAATAATGTGAAAAAACAGAAGCATGTCATTCAAATAGATTAAACAAGATGATGGATACTCTCTGGCTTTGTCTGGCTCTGTGTCTGTTTCTTTCTGTGTGACTGATGCTACCAAAAGAAAAAGTAGTTTTGTGTTACAAGAGCCGTATGCAAGTAGGATACATTGTTGTGTTTTTGCAACGCACTATCATGTCTGGATTAATTGAAGGTAATTGGATTCTATCCTTCCTTCTGCAGGAATCATTTACTATGTCAAATTTTTTTCTGTTTTTGATAGAGGGTTTTGCTAAATTTCTAAACTACCCAGGCTGAGGTGGAACTCAGAATCCCCCTGTCTCAGCTTCCCTGACTGCTGGAATTACAGATGTGCCCCCAATACATCTGGTTATTTTGTTTAGAATATATAACAAAACAACAACAGTAGAACTGACCTCACACTATTATGAAGTAGAAAGAGATGGGGTATTGTAATAGTCTTTTCAAGAATAGTAAATATTCTTTTAATTTGATTGACATCAAAACTCAGGAAGAAATCATTTCACAGAGTCAGTTATAACATGAAATCTAAAACAGTATCAATGAAATTTTTGTACATAGCATTGTGAATGGGCCTTTACACTATTTCGAATTATGACTGATACGTTATCCCAATTTCTAGCTGTAAGTTGAAAGCTCAGGTATTTTTCAAAGATGACCTATATTCTCAGTTCTAACTCATGAGAGAGCAGACATATTTTATTCATTTTCAAGACCATGTTGGTGAAATATTCAATTCTGCATCATCGCCATTTGTCACTGTAATTCCACTTAAAATTTGAACATCACAAAAAGCGGTTAGTTTAGTATGAAATTCAATCAAAAGAGTGACTTTCTATGAGAAAACAATCACACTTCTGAGCAGGCAGTATTTCACACCTTCCTTCCAAGCTGTCATACAGACATTGGGAAGGATATCTGAGTGTCAAGATTGATAAAGTCATGATGTTTATTGTTTCTCTAGGATTTTCCAAAACAACATTGGCTTGTCTTTTCTCTTTCTCCTCTCTGGTACTTCAAGGTGAAAAGTTCTATGACCACATCACTGAGTGGGTCATGGCTTCAACCCAAGCCAAGGTACCAACTATTTTATACAACTTCTGACCAAGGCTGCACTATAAACACATTAAAATGCATCTTAATATTATTAAGAAAATAGACTTTACCCATTCGATCTCCTGAAAATGTCCCCATTGAAAGCTACACACACCAGAAATGATGAAACTACACTTCTACTTTATGCGTATGGTCAAAAACATTCAGAATATTCTTGAAATAACATCATTTTTCTTCCCTCAGTTAATTTTCTCTAGATTGCTTTTATTGTTTTATTTTTATTTTAAAGAGAATAAAATAAAACAAAACAAAACAGTACATAGAAGATCAGAACAAAGCAATACAAGCAATGCAGGACTTCAAAACAAGACAACAGGAAATCAACAGTAGCTATCATAATGTCTCTTGTTTTCTTCAAAATAGTTGTCCATACTTTCACATACAACAAGTTCAAACAAAACGAAACAGTATAAAACCAATCAAAACAGAAGAATGAAAGCATTATGGACCTTCAAAAGAAAACAACAGGAAATCAACTGTGGCTAACATAGTGTCTCTTGTTTTCTTCGAAATAGTTGTCCATACTTTCACACACAGTAGATTCAAACAAAACAGAATAGAATAAAACCAGTCAAAAGAGAAGAATGAAAGCATTACGGGTCTTCAAAACCAGACAACAGGAAATCAACAATGGCTACCATAATATCTCTTGTTTTCTTCAAAATAGGTTTCTATACCTTCACACATACCGAAATCAAATAATAGAAAACAGGCTAATACTAATCAAAACAAAGAATAAAAGCATTATTGGACTTCAAAACAAGATGACGGGAAATCAGCAATGGCTACCATAATGTCTCCTTTCCTTCAAAGTAGCTGTTCATATCATTACGTGTAATAAAATCAATTCTTGTAAACAATTTAGGAGAAGTTCTAGGCATGTATAAGCCTATACATGTACATCTATCCTTTCTGTATTAGAGGAAAAACTAAACAAACAACATACAAGAAAAACAAGAAACAAAAGAGACAAATAAATAATAAAAACAAAAGGTCCAAAAGATTAACAATACAGGCTTTCAAAACAAAGTGGTGGGAACATAACTAAGGTTGCTATTTTACATACTTATCTACAAAAGGGTTACTCAGAGTACCAGATATAGACATGCAAAATTCATCTAATCCTATGAATGTTAACTGTTTTCTTCCAAGAACTAATAGTATGAGTAGTACAATCATCTTAGCTATCTTAAGTGTATGTATACAAATTTGTATCTTTGCTCTTTTCCCTTTCTTTTCTCCTTTTCCCTATCTGAGTTATTTTTCCCCCTTTGAGCAGTTTCTTAACCTTTCACAATATTTACTGAAGATTTTGTATCTTATTTACTCTTTCAGTTTCTTACACTACGAAGACAATGCAGTATTTACACATGTGAGTTTGATTTGTTTCACTTATGAGTATGGTCACAAGTTGCATCCATTTACCTATAAATGCCTCAATGTGATCCTTCTTTATACCTGAGTAATACTCCACTGTATAAAAAACCACATCTTTTTTATCCATTTCTCAGTTGATAGGCATTTGGGTTGTTTCCAAGATTTGGCTATTACAAATTATGCTGCTACTACTTGAAGACAACAAAAGGCATTATGGTAATCATTGTTGGTTTTGTAAGGTTTTGAAGTCCTGTAACACTCATACTGGTTTATTTTGATTGGTTTTATTCTGTTTTCTTTTCCTTGGTTTTATCCTCTTTGAAATAAAAAAAAATTTTAAATTCTGTTTCTATAAACATGGATGCACACATATTATTGTGGTATGATGTTTTCAATTCTTCTAGGAATATGCCCAGAATTGGAATAGCTGGGCCAAATGGGACCTGCAATCCCAGCTTTCTGAGAAACCTCCAGACTGATTTCCAAGTGCTTGTACCAGTCTACATTCCTGCCAACAATGCAGAAGTGTTCCTTTTTCCCCACAGCCTCTCCAGCATTTGTTATTGGTGGTTTTCTTGATCTTGGCCATTCTTTCTGGAGTGAGATGCAATCTTAATGTTGATTTAATTTGCATTTCTCTAATGACCAATGATGTTGAACATTTTTTCATGTATTTATTTGCTATTTGTATTTCTTCATCTGGGAAGTGTGTATTCATTTCAGATGCCCATCTTTGGATTAGGTCTTTGAATTTTGGAGGTCTAATTCTTTTTAATTCTTTATATGTTCTGGTTAGATGTCCTTTGTCTGAGGGTCAGCTAACTAAGATTTCTTTCCCAATTCATGGGCTTTCTTTTCACTCTGCTGGAGATTTCTTGGACATGCAAAAGCTTTGTAATGAGATCCCAGCTGTTGATTCTGAGAAGTATTTCCTGTGAAGTTTGATTTTTGTTCATGAATTCTCTGCCTACCCTTATGTCTTCAAGATTCCTACCTACTTAGCCTTTCAGCAGATTTAGTGTTTCTATTTAATATTTAGATCTTTGATCCATTTTGACTTTAGTTTAGTTCACGGTGGTAGGCATGGGTCTAGCTTTAGTTTTTGGCATATGGAAAGCCAGTTTTTCCAGCACCACTTATGAAAGAGGCTATCTTTCTTTCGTTGAACATGTTCGGCCTCTTTGTTGAAGATAAGATGACTAAGTGTGTGTGTAGTTGTGGTTGTATCTTCTAATCTATTTATTGATCTTCAGGTTTGTTTTGATTCCAGTACCAAGCTGATTTTATCACAGTAGCTTTGTAGCATAACTCTAAGTCAGGAATTGTGATGCCTTCTGCCTTGCCTTTGTTGCCTAGAATTTATTTGCTATTCTAGGGTCTTCTGGTTCCAGGGGAATTTTAGGAATGATTTCTCTAGATCTGTGAGGTATGTTAATGATATTTTGATTGGAATTGCATTAATAACAATTTTGGAAGAATGGCCATTTTCACAATGCTTGTTCTTCCTATCTATGAACAAGGAATGTCATTCCATTTTCAGAGATCCTCTTCAATTTCTGTTTTCAGAGTACTGTAATTTTCACGGTATACATTTTTTACTTCCCTTGTTAGATTGATTCCTAAGTATTTCATTTTTCTGGTTGCTATTGTGAAGTGTGTAGTTTGTCTTATTTATCTCTCAGTGAGTTTGTTTTTTGGGCACAGGAATGCTATTGATTTTTGAGCATTGATTTTGTATCCAGCTACATTACTGAATTTGGTTATTACATCTAGAAGTCTTTCAATACACTTTTGGGGGTCTTCTATGTAGAGTATCATGTCATATGCAAATAATGATAATTTAACTTCTTCCTTTTCTACCCTTACTCCTTTTATTTCTCTCTCTTATCTAATTGCTCTGGCTAACGTTTCCAGAACTAAATTGAATAGGAGTGGTGATCATAGACAGCCTTGTCTTGTTCCTGATTTTAGAGGGAAATCTTTCAGTTTTTGACCATTTAATATAATGCTGGCTACTAGTTTGTCATAAATGGCTTTTATCAGTTTGAGGTAAAGACCATCTATTCTGACTTTCCATAGGGTTCTTATCATGAATAAATGTTGGACTTTATCAAAAGCTTTTTGTGCATCTATTGAAATAATCGTGTGATTCTTATCTTTGGCTCTATTGATATGGTGTATTACACTTACTGATTTGTATATGTTGAGCCATTCCTGCATTTCTGGGATGAATCCCACTTGGTCGTGGTGTATAATCTTCTTGATGATTTGCTGCATTCTTTTTGCCAGTATTTTATAGAGGATTTTTGCATCTATGTTGATTAGGGAGATTGGCCTGTAGTTCTCTTTTTTGGTTGGGTCTTTCTCTGGTGTTGGTATTAGGGTAATACTTGCTTTCAGGAATCAGTTAGGGAGAATTGTTTCCCTTTCAATTTCATTGAAAGTTTTGAGGAGTGTTGGCATTAAGTCTTCCGTGAATTTCTTGTAGAAATCAGCTGTGAATCCATCAGGACCTGAGCTTTTTTTTGTTGGTAAGGTTCTAATTACATTTTCAATTTCATTAACTGAAATTGGGTTATTCAGCAGTTTTATATCTTCTTGATCAACTTTGGTAATTCATGTGTTTCTAGGAATCTGTCCATTTCTTCTGTGTGAGTAAAGGTTTTCAAAGTAGGTATTGATGATCTTCTGTATTCTGACAAGGTCTGTAGTGATTTTGCCCTTTTCATTCCTTATTGCATGAATTTGAGTTTTTTCTTCCCCTTTTTTAATAAGGTTGATTAGGGGTTTATCAATTTTATTTATTCTTTCAAAGAACCAACTCTTTGATTCAATAATTCTTTGTATTGTTTTCTCAGTCTCTATTGCGTTAATTTCTGCTCTGATCTTTATAATTTCCTCCCTTCTTTTGGCTTTGGGCTTAACTTGCTTTTCTTTTTCTAGACGTTCGAGGTGTAGCATCAGGTTGTTTATTTGTGTTCATTCTGTTTTCCTGATGTGGAAATTCATTGCAATAAATTTCCCTCTGAGGACCGCTTTCAACGTGTCCCACAGGTTCCGATAAGTTGAATTTGTATTTTCATCTGCTTGTAGATATTGTTTAATTTCTTCTTTAATTTCCTCTGTGACTCATTGATTATTCAGGAGTGTATTATTTAATTTACAAGTGTTTACAGAGTTTTTGCAGTTTCTTTTGTCATTAATTTCCAGTTTCATGGCACTATGATCAGATAATATGCATGGAATAATTTTGATTCTTTTGCATTTACTGAAGCATGTTCTATGGGCTAGTGTATGGTCTATTTTAGAGAATGTCCCATGTGAAGCTGAGAAGAATTTATATTCTGATGTTGTTGGGTGGAGCTCTCTGTACACATCTACTAAGTCCATTTTTTCACAAATTTGATTCAGTTCTGTTATTTCTTTGCTGATTTTCTGTCTAGTTGATCTGTCTCTTTCTGTCAATGGGGTTTTAAGATTTCCCACTATAATTCTATAATCACTTACTTGATTTTTCATTTCTATCAATATTTATTTTATATAGATGGGTGCTCCCATATTTGGTGTGTATATATTTAAGATTGTTATCTCTTCCTCTTTTAGTTTTCCCCTAACTAGTGTGTAGTGACATTGTTTATCTCTTTTGATCATTTTTGGTTTGAAGTTCACATTGTCTGCAAATAGAATAGCTACCCTTGCTATTTTTGGGGTTCCTATTGCATGAAGTATTGTTTTCCATCCTTTGACTTTCAGTCTATTTATTTCCTTTTGGGTTAGATGGGTTTCTTGTACACAGTATGTGGTTGGATGTTATTTCTTGATCCATTCTGCCAGTCTGTTTCTTTTAACTCATGAATTGAGACCATTCACATTAATGGTATTAACTGATATATATTGGCTTATTTTTTTCATGTTATCTTTCTGCTGTTGGTTCCATGCCTTTCCCCTCTGTTTAATTGTTTGCCCCACTTGGTGGTTTTTCTTTGTTGGTGTTCTTGGAGCCTCAGTTATTTTTTATGCCTATCTAGAATATCTTTCAGTATTCTTTGCAGGATTGGTTTGGTGGTCATGAAGTTCTTCAACTGTTCTTTGTCATGGAAGTATCATATTTCTCCATCGATTTTGAAGAATATTTTTGCCGGATACACCAGTCTGGGTTAGAAGCTGTTTTCCTTTAGGATTTGAAATGCTTCACTCTATCCTCTTCTTGACTTCATTGTTTATGTTGAGAAATCTGCTGTGACTCTGATGGGCTTACTATATAGATGATTTGTTTCTTTTCTCTAACAGTTTTTATTATTCTGTTCTTATGTTGAAGTTCTGGAATGTTGATTACTATATGTCTGGGTGTAGATTTGTTTTGGTTATGCTAGTTGGATTTCTGTATGCTTCACTTATCTCTATGTCAGTTTCCTCTCCCATGCTTGGGAAATTTTCGGTTATTATTTCTGTAAATACTCTTTTTATATCATTTGTGTTGCAACCTTTTTTTTACACCTATAAATATTATACTGTTTTTCTTTGCATCATCTTGCAACTATTGAATTGTTATTTCCTGATACCTTATTATTTTTAAAAGATCTCGCCTTTCCCATTCACTAGCTGCAATCTTGTATTCGAGGTCTGAAAGTCTATCTTCACATTTATTGAGGTGGTTTTGCTAGTTTATAATAGAATTCTTGATTTCCTGGATATCTTTTTGAATCTGTTTCATGCATTCTAGTTCTTTCTTATATTGTTCATTCAAGGTTTCCATACTTTTGCACTGTTCCTCTATTTTATTTTTAACTATCTCTTCTTTAGATGTGTTCAACATTCCCTTCATTATGTTTATCATTTCTTCTTTTACCTGGGAGATTGTTTCTGATCTGAGTTCTTGTACAGCTTCATGGAGTTGTTTCTTTACTTCACTTGCTATCATTTCAGAAGTTTCACGTGTGTGGCTTACGATTTCTTCTATGTCTCCTAAGCTTGTTTGTGATGGGCTGGAGGTTTGAGATTGCATTTTGCTCTTTTGTTTTGTCATCTTCCTATATTCCCTTGGGGCAGCTGAATGCAGTCACCATTGTTTCCTGCGTTGGTGTCCAGTGTCCATACTGCAGGGAGTTTCCCCAGTTGAATGGGGATCATTAGGCAGGGCTTACCAGTGACACTTACCAGGACTCCCTAGTGACACTCACCAGGACCCCCTAGTGACACTCAATGGCTCCCTCAATGGGGAGAATACACTGGGTGGACCTTCAACCCACCTCACTTGGCACAGTGAAGCTCCCCTGCTGCTTGAGGTTGCTGAGTGGGGCCCTACCAGGTTCTGAGTGGCGTGTCAATGCTGCACAGCTAGGTGGAGTGTGTTGCACAGGCCTTCAGCTCATGCCATGTGGTGCACAAAAGCTCCCCAGCTATTTGGTGTCACTGGGTGAGGCCCTACCAGGTTCCCCTCAACATACCGAGGCTGCAGAGCTGGTGGAGTTAGCTGTGCAGCCTTCAGCCCACACCACTCAGTGCACGGAGGTTCCCCAGTCATTTCCCCTCAGTTAATTTTCTAAGACATATTGCCATCATAAGAGACAAAATTGGCTCATTTTGAAAACTTCACCCTCTCTTCTATTTAGCTGTAATTGGTTCTATAGTTAAAATTAATGATGAATTTCTTTTCAATGATTTGTGTTAATACTAGCATGCTGCATGGTTTTGTTCTAAGAATCTTTTCATTTTTATTTAAATTTGTGTATTCATTCATTTATTTCAGTGCTAGAGTTTGAATCCAGGACCTTCACACTAAGCTACATCCTCACTCCCTTTGAATATTTATTTATTTATTCGTTCATTCATTCATTCGTATATTGAGACAGGATTTCACTAATTTAAATTGTCCAGGCTGGAATTGAAATTGACATATTCCTGTCTCAGCCTCCCAGAGTGCTGGTGTTATAGGTATCCGTCACTTCCTAGGATTAAGGATTCCTTTTTGTGTGTGTGTGTGTGTGTGTGTGCTGGGTATTAAACCTAGGGCCTTGCACATACTAGGCAAGTACTCTACCACTAAGCTGCATCTCCAGCTCCAAGATTCTTTTTTAAAAGACAAGGTTTACTTACTAAAAATTACCTGCTGATGAAAGTACTATATAGCATTCTGACTCCTTTGACATGATGCAATAAAACTGATGGACAAAGTTGAACATTGAACATTGGCTAAAGGAGAAATCTTTCAAGAACTACAGAAATTTATAGGTAAGAGAAAAAGGTCTTTTATCAGCATAGATATTTCTTAGGAAAGCATTACTATTTTCTAGGTTAACAAGGACACTAATATGTTGATTTAAAACAACAGCATTTAAAGCATCTTTTTGACTAAACAAAACTTATGCAAACATAGGTAACTAAGCCCTAATTCTTGCAATAGAGAGCCAAAAAAAGTGTATGTATGAGATGTGAAGAATACTGTGAGTGTTTCAACTTTTAAATATCTACTTTAGTAAAAAACACATTACCATGAGCCCCCCTCAAAACATTGCCCTCACTTTGAACACACATACTTATACCATCTTTTTTGCCACTTTCTGCAGCAGCTCTGGAACCCTCTTTCCTGAGTGTCCTTACCAGGTATAATCACAAATACAATGAATGCTGCTGCCAAATGCCACCCAAAGGAAAGGCAGGCTTGTTAAAACATGATACTGTGTCCTCATTTACCTATTCACTGGATCTGGCACCATGCAACTTTTGACCCTTCCTCAAAATAAATTGACTATGAAAGCTCAACAGTTTGAAACTTTTCAGGTCACTGAGGCAGTCGTAGCAATGCAACCAAGAAGACGCCAGAGCTGTTTCAGAAAGTGGCAGGAACAATGGGATAAGTGTGTTCAAAGTGAGGGTACATATTTAGAGTGAAATAATGGCTATATGTATATGGTTTTTTTTTACTATAATACATTTCTGCTTAAAAAATTAAACATTCTCTGCAGTTTCTGATCACACCTTGCATTAAGAAAGCAGCTGGGAAGCCTGAATCTAATGATATGTGTAAGAACAGGTTTGATGATGGTACTGCACACTGGTTTCATGCCTCACCATCATTACTGAATGTGACCTAGGACGCAATGCCTACTGTGAAAATTGCACAGCACCGATCCTGTTGGTGATTCTTTGTTTTTCGCCAGGCCCCTTCTGACCTCTCTGTAAGAGGAAATCTCATTTTGAAAACTGTGCATTGGCCTAAACAGGTGGCAAAACCATGGCCCTGCAACAGATCTGAACTGAAGCCTTGGTGAGCTCTGTATCTGCTAAACTAACCAAACCCGGCAGAAGCAGTGATTCTCCTCTAAACTCGAAAAACAACAGTTCACTCATTTAGAGATGGCAGCAATTAAACATTTTGATATAAATGACTGAATATTTAAAAGAGTATCTAGTAAGTGACTCAGTGAATCTTTCTAGACATGTTAGTCAAATTATGCCAATATGTTTTAAGGTTCAACTCTTTAAGACTACTCCACACTACTAGAGCATCAAAATGAACTTCAGGTGACTGATCCTGCTTGGAGATCCATCAACACTAATTTTAGGAGTTTCTGAAGTACTCTGCTTCCCTGTAAACTGTTGCTGGTGTTGGAAAAGGCCAGCAGCTTCTCTAACATAACAAAAATACACAGCCAGTAGAAGCTGATGGCATTAATAACCTTTCTAAGAGCAATGCCTCATTCTGAGACCAAATATGCACACAATTCTACAGTTTGCTTCACAGGGAGACTCATCATGGGAGAGTTCTCTGGTGACAAAGGAAAGCTATGGGCCTTTAGGTTGAGACAGGATGCAAAAAGCTGCAATTCATTAAAGCTGTCCTGTCACAAGGTCTTTGCCCTGTGCTTTTAAATAGTTGTTGTAAAGTAAACAAATGTTTATTCCATTTGGAATTTTGATGAGCATTGTTCAGCTCTAACTCGGCAGACAACTTCATCCACCAGGGAATGAGGGTTGTGTATGTGTTAAAAATCATAGATTCCAGAATCACTGTGGCTTGTATCTAGATGTCCCCACAAAGCCTCATTCAGTCATAGATGGGACTTTTAGGAGGTAACTGGATCTAGGCTGTGTGATGCTGGGATAGATTCATGGTACAATGCTAGGATTAAGACTGCCCCATCCTGGATGCCCTAAGAGTGGGTAGCCTAAATTAGGCTATAAGGGGCAGAAAAGTGTTAACTACTTGTCACGTGCTGCTTTGTTGTTTCTCCACTTCTTTGCTGACTGGCATAAAATGGTTCTCCTCTGTGATGCCCCTCTGCCATGCCTTGGAGACAGCCAGCCATAAATTGAAACCTCTATGAACTGTAAACTAAGTAAATGTCAGCGATGAGAAAAGTAACTAAGATCAGAGTCAAAGTACTAGGATTCGCAACAGACAAGTCACTTGAATTTATTGGTCTCAGCTTTTCTATTCTGCACACAAGTAGTACTAACATGATCTACCTCAGTGGCTCTTTGCAAGCTTTAAATAAGGTATTAACATAATGGGTCTGGTTCATAGGAAGTGGTCAATGTACTTAAACCAATACTATTACTGGTGATATCTGTAAAGTCTGTGGAACTTTATGCTATAGTTAATCTATTCTATTTATTCAAATCAGTTGTATTCAGGATTTAGTTGATGTTGGACATACTCAAGGCTCTAAGGACACAATAGATAATAAGAGAGAACTGGACTCTAAGAGGGTTTGCTAACATGCGGTGAAGAAAGCTTATGAAAATACAAGTGAATGTATGTACAATAAATGTTAGAGTTAACAAACACAGCAAGGATGTGTTGACTCAGGAAATATCCCCACTGTGATGGACTTGGGCAGAAGATCAACTGAGAACACAACTTCTATGAGTATTAAGAGATGATGTTTTGAGGTCAAAAGGCAGCAGATGTCAAGACCCTGGGACATATTTTCTGGGACAGAGTATGACCAGAGAATTGACTAAATTGATAATCTAGTTTACAGTCATGCTGATCCATTACTATTACTGTGTATGATATGAAGTCATTGGCAAGTTGTCCTTGAGGGAATGGATGCAGTTAGGGTACTTCAAGGTGGCTATAGCAGATTACCAGAAGAACACAGAGGAACTGATTTAGGTTTTTGTCTGTGCCACTGAGGCATGATGTGGTAAAACATAAGCAGGCAATAATACTCAAAATTTTATATACAAATTTAGATATTGGTTAAAATAACCTTATGACTCAGTCTCAACTCAAAAAATATGATTTATTGAATGTTATACTTTATGTCTAAAATGTTTCCCCAAACTGTCATGTGTGTGAAAGACGATTGGATCATGGGGTACTTTACAGTGGATTCATCATGAATGAGTTCGAGGCTGAACGTGCCGTGAAGAGCCTGGTTGGGGGAGGTCACTGGGGTGTGACCTGGAAGGGTGCAGTCTTGTCTCCAGGTCCTCCCTTCTCTCTCTGCTTCCTGGTCGCCATGGGTTGAGCAGCTTTGCTCCACCAGGCCCTTCTGCCGTGATGCTCCTGCCCTGGAGCCAGCTGACCACGGACTGAAAGCATGGGTCCAAATAAACCTCTCACTCTAAAGTTGTGAATGTTGGGTATTTTGTCCCAATGGTGGGAAAGTGACTAAGAAATTAAAGAAAAATAACATCACAACAGTGTCTCCATTAAAACAATATGCAGGGTCCACCTCATGAGACCATTTGCGAGGATGCTGGAGTGAAGTGTCTCCGGAATATTTGAACCCAAGATGGTGCCACGGAAAGACTCATACATCGGCTGAGCACACTGAAGCCACTAGGGTTTCTCTGAACTGTGTAAGTAAATTGTATTGAACATGTGTGCATATTATTTGTATGTCAACGTTTGTTCTGGAAAATAAAAGATACTATTATGCACAAATTATTGAAATCCATACTAACAGCAAAGTATTTTTAAGGTGGAAAGTTTACTCTACGGGAAAACACACACAGGCATCTCTGTGCAGAAAATTTCACCTCAAAATGTACTTTGTGTTGGTTTATTTAAATGCTCATGAGTCTTTTTAACAAAAATGGAAAGTGAGAGTTTTGAAAATTCATTGGGACAATAATGAATGCAACATTTTAATTATTTTATTTATTTTACTGAGACAATATGCCCATATCATGCTTTTCATCTTTTCAAATCTTTGGCAGCAAATATCCCGCAACATCTAAAGCAGATGGCCCACTCATTTTAAAGTCCCATGTTAACCAAAAATATTGGAATATGGTAAAAATTGAATTAATAAAATTATATGCAAACATCCAACAAAAACTAGTGCTAGTGCCAAATTCAATAAGTACTCAGTTGGAACTCTCCACTACTAGATCCTATATGCGCCATAATAAATATAATCTTCAAGGCTCCTGCAGGCCTCAGCGTGGAAGCCAGATGGAAGTTTTTATTTAATCTGGCCCTATTAAGCTAGAGCATATTTCTATTACTATTATCATGTGCCCGCATTCTAGGTTAAAACTATAATGCAGACAGGTCTAAAGTATTAACTCCATGTAGTAATTTGCCTTACAAGGCAGCATATATATATAAATGGCCAGTTGCACCAATCATGTTGTTCATTCTTTTTAAGATGGAGTCATTTTCTGCATTTTAAGATATCTAAATGCTATCTTACATACACATGTAAACCTGTATATATGTATATGTAAGATAAATAAAATGACTATACTGATGAATGTATTAGTTATTGAGAAAGATCAGTTAATACTCATATGATTAGATTAATTTTCATGTCTATATCTGTTAATGTAAACAACCATGTTGAAGGTAACAATATGCAATATTGCAACCATTGTCAAATGCCTATTATCTTGTTTTGTAAACCTATAATGTTACTGTTGTAGATTTGCTGTTGTTGTTTGTCTCCTTTGCTTTTTGTTTTTCTTATATGTGTCTTTTTTTCTTTTAAATAAAAAAAACACATATCGAGAAGCATGCTGGGCTCTACTCAATAGATTTTAATTTCACACGTACCTGATGACCTCTAGGTGAGGTAGCTAAATGTGCGTCCAGAAATTGCCAAATGTCACCCAGGAGAAAGTCGCTCCTCTCTGGGAACTTCCACAATGGAGCCTGCTTGACGCTGACTAAAGATTACACCCATGCGACCTCTACCCATCGTGCACCTTGTGGCCAGATCCCGGCACCATAAAGGGACATTTATCTCATACCAGGAAAGGAAATTTAGTAAAACATCTATGTGTCTTCCACTAACTTATATTTCACAATTCAAGTCACAAGGCCTAACCCTGATTGAAAGAAAAATGGATGAATTCCAATATTTTCCTCCACTTAATTCTGCATTAAAGTGGCCATGCATGTATATAGTAAAAAATCATCAAGTAAATGAAACAAAAAAGAATATTTTTTGTGTCTTTTCCTGTCTCATCTATTACCTCCATATCCTGGCTCCTGTTTAACACCTTATAAATTGTACTGGAGTTATGTTGGTACCAGATTTCCAGGGAGGAAAGTACGTTTATCTCAGCCCATGAAAGTTCATCAGTGAAGATTTAACCCTGCCAGGATTGAATGTTACTGCCCTGGAATTTTTAATCAAGGATACTGCATGGAACTCTTAGAAACATCCTTTGATTTATACCCAACGAGCATACTTAGTTCCCTATTAGTGAAAATAAATTGTTGTTTCTGGTTTCATATTTTCAAATAAGATCTGGACTCATGTGGTTCAGAAATTTTCTTTCTATTGATTATATCAATTAATACCAGGAGCACATTTCCTGTCTTGCCTGTTGAGCTTGAAAACACAATTGCTGGGCATGGTGGTGCATGTCTGTAATCTCAGCACTCGGGAGGCTGAGTCAAGAGGACTGTTACAAGTTTGAGACCAGTCTGGGCTATGTAGTATATTCAAGGCCAGCCTGGACTACATAGTAAGACCCTGTCTCCAAAAAAACAAAAAGAGAGAAAAAAGAAGAGAAAAAACACAGTTACAAATCAGTTAGGAAAAATAAAAATTCGTAATAGAGATAGTGGCATCTATTTAGTAAAAGCTATGTGCCACAAAGAGAAGATCCAGGATATGTGTGTAGCTTTCCTCCACAACCCTTTAGTCATACTCTGGGTCCCTTCAAATCTCAAGCACCAGGAGAACTTTGGAGAATTAGTCTATCGGAAATTGACCATAGATTCACTCCGTATGCAAGCTTATTTCTAATGCCTTAGAACATGAAGCTAGTATATTAGAGAGAATTAAATCGTGAATGATATGCTTTAAAGCTAGAAGTTAAGTGTCTTGCTTTGTCAGGTTTTTGAATCTAAGTGTGCACATCATTAAGTCATCCGCTCTTTTCTCCCCTTCTACTCAAACACAGACTTTAACTCAAGCATCCAAAAGTTTTTGATTGAGATGTAAGTCACTTTATAAATTATTTCAAGAAGTCAAATTTATGGCTCAGAGTTTTTACACGGTCTCCAAAAGGAAATAACACAGCCTCTCATCTACAATTTATGACAGGTGGAACCTAGAAGCAGCCTCCAAATAACAACTGGCAAAAAACAATCTGGGCACAGGATCTGTCTCTTTCTAGAGATCTAGGGCTGCATTATTTGACTTTTAAGACTTGGAAGTGGATTTTTACCACCATTACTATTACTCTACATAATTACTACATTAGTAAAATGGAAAAATATTTAATGCTGCTAGCAAGAGTTAGTCAACCAGACCAAAGGAAAATTTAATTCAGTGATTACAGACAGTATGCAAGCAAGTGGCTTTGGCACTAAAAAAGCAAGAGAGCACATCAGTTTTGTGTGCGTGTGTGTGTGTGTGTGTGTGTGCATGCATGTGTGTGTGTGCACATGTTTGTGTGAGAAAGAGAGAAAGAGGTGAATCCTTTAAATGTAAATTTCACCTGGATCCGGCTCTGGTCATATAAAAAGCACATCCTACAAACAGTAACTCTGCCCTGACATGCTAGCATTTCAGTTGTTTTATGAACACATACTCCGCCCAAGTCCTGTTCACGCTGAGATCTCTCCCTGAGTGGCAGATTTATATTTGCTGTTACTTACGCAGTCAGAAAGCCACCCCAGTGCTCCACAGGCCTAGGTATGATCATCTTCCTTCCTCTCTGTCTCTCTTGTCCATCTCAGATGTGAACATTGGCGGCTGAGCACATCCTCACCATCCTCCATACCTGCACCTGGCAATGCTTTCTATGCAACCCTCCAAGCACGTCATTTACACTGACATGCACAGTCCTCCACCAACACCCACGACTAATTGTTTTCATGGGCCCTATTTCAGCCTCTCTCTACATTTACCTCACACCACCTCATCCCCAATTACCTGATGATGCCAGTCTCTTCTGAGTTCTTACATTATTTCCCATGATCTCCATAAATGTGTTTATTCTCCTTCACATAACATGTCGACCATTCACCAGGAGGCTCCTCACACATTGTATACATCAGCTTCCCCGATTCCTGACTTAAAGAAGAAGTTTAATTTGGATCATAGTTACAGAGGATTCAGTCCATGGTTGGTTGTTTGCCAGGGACATCATGGTAGAAGGACATGGTGGAGCAAAGCTACTTAGTAACAAACAGAAAGCAGAACAGAAGACCAGTATCACAGAGGTAGGCTTGAGGGACAAGATACCAAAAGTCACACCTCAACAACACACCTGGAAGTACACTCTACCAAGCCAGATCCCTGTCAATCAAGTTGTCACTGCCACACAGGTCACCCAACCCCCACACATGCAACACCAGATGGTCACCCCATGATACTTGCTCAGTCTTGGGATCATTCCCTCCCTTCATTTCTTGGTTTGTATAGCTGACCCCCATCTAAAATACCCTTCCTTTTCCATGTCACCTACTTTTCAACCTCAACTTATTAAAATCATGTATAAGACTGTTAATTCTGTCACACCATCGAGCACACACCATGAACTCACTACCTTTGCTCTTGCACATTCAAATCTTTTAATTAATGCCCATCCCAGCTCTGGGATATGAATGGTACCATCTGCATTTGACACAATGGAGGAGGTTCAGGGAGATTTCCTTCCCCAAGGTCATGACTCATCAATAGACTTAAACACAAGTCCCTGACTACAAGATGTGGGCTGTTTCCACTGTTTCAAGCTGCTTCTTTCAGAAATCCACATAAATATCTCCCTCTAGGTGGTGACTCATGGTGACTTTGGCTTCTATGTGCAGAAAGGCCCCAGCACCTCTTGGTGACAGTTGAGATGTCTTGATCCTTTGTCTGCTCGTCTCCATGTACTATTCTGAGCTGCAGGAGGGAAGGACCATGTTGCATTTCTATGTCAATCCTTAGTGACCAGCAAATGCTGTTAATACCAGAAAGTTGAAAGCACAGAATGATTGAATGAACACCCAAATTGATTTAAAAAAAAAAAGAGTAGAAAGGTAAGCCAGAGCCTGCACCTCAGATTACAGTTTTAGCAGTTTCAGTGGCAAGATAATGCTCTTTCTTTACCTGAAGATACATATGCAACACAGTCATGCATCTGCAAAATCAGAGTGTGTTCTCTGTAAGACAATGAACTCTTCATTTTACAAAAAAGAAATGCTCTGATTATGTAACTTAATAATATATTAGAGAGACATTTGGTAGGGTAAAGATGTTGAAAAATCAGACAGGGTCTGTATTAGCTCTCTGCTTTCCAAAGTGGCTTTAATTAAACCCTGTAGAAGTTGCTCTTGTTCTTAATAAGAGCCTCCCTTTTTCTCTTCTTTCTGTGTTTTGAATTCTGTTCCAGACTAAGGGCTAGAACTCTAAATGAAGCAGACAGTTCAAGTAGCTAAATTATGTGAGTCTCGGCTTTCAAAGCAGGCTGATTTTGTGGTTTGTATTATGTCTCTTGCTCCACATGTCTCATTCCAATGCGATTTCTTTCTTTATCTTGACAGTGTTTCTATGCTTGCCCGGAGACATGTTTTTCTCCAAATACCTTGTGCAATTACACAATTTATCACACTGCTTTAAACACCCTCCCCTGTGCATATCTCTGTAGATTTTTCTTCCACTATCCAAAAATGTCAATTAAAGAGCTTCAGGTGTGCTGACTCAGGAGCTATTCTTAAAAATCATCCCTCTAAAATAAGAATTCGAAACCATTGGATGTCATCGTTGCAAAGATCTCTGTCACCAGAAGTTAAGTTGTTGTCTTTGATGCTCCAACTCAAGCATGTCTACATGAGCAGTGTCCTCTGAGAGAGGGTCATTCACCCTGCAGACACATTAGTCTGTGATGATCACAGGGCAGCGTGAAGTGAAGAATGCTGTGTCTCAGCTCTGACTTCGCATTTAAAATTCCATTTGTATTTATCTGTTACAACATTGGCTTATAGAGTGAAGAAACAAGGTTAAATCTCTGTTTTCTCCTTTGCAATAGTTTGGGCTATAAAGATGTGTTATCATCTGCACTTAACTCCTAAGATCTTTAATTTTAAAAAAGTTATTTAATTATTGGTGGTAACTCAGAATTAGCTGGTAGAAGAGAAGGAGTTAGTTGTTTTCTTGTAAGTAATGTTCTGCCAATGATGACCAGTGTAAAAAGTAATTTTTAAACAGCTTACAACCTCCTAACAGCTATGAAGAGCTTGCAGCTCAGTACATTAACGTGAATGTTAAAGATGTTCCAAGCACCATTCCCTATTTTCCTTTTTTTTAGAAGGTTGAGGGCCCCAGTCATACTACCTTTGTTCCTAATGAGAGTTTTAGCCACGAGGCCTTTTTGTGTTTGAGGATGCCTCTCAGAAGGCAAACTGAAAAACTCAGCCTACACTTGATGGAAGCAGGGAGCCAGCAGGCTCATACGTGTGCACACACACACACACACACACACACACACAGATCATCACAAAAGGGAGATGGCAGTGTGGACATGAGTGCATTGAGTGTAAGAGAAGGCTGATCTCCAAAGGAAGCCAGATTACCTGCTTGCATGTGGGGTAAATCCGCAAAGCAGGGCTTGACCAACAGCTGAGTGACAGACCATCTTCCCATCAGATCTGGCCTTGGATTCCTGAGCTGAAAACTACCAAGACTGAACTAGATATTCTTGACTTACATTTTAGAGATTTGACAGATACTGCTTACAAACCTGGGGTTGGTTTACACGTTTGATTAAACAAGCAGATGTTATGACCGAGATACTAGAGCAACCTTTTTAGCATGAGCCAGTGATAGACAATGCATCCTTGATGGGATGGGATTTAGAGCCCTGGAGAAAGAGGGGTGCTCCCTTCTGAGATGTGAGGCCATCAAAGGGGATGGCCTCAGAGCCAAAGATAAAAGGAAAGCCACAGAGGACAAGTGCAGTTTAAAAAAGTAAGACAAAAATAAAAACCAAAGTGTTATCACCAGATACGGGGAATCTCTGCAAATGAATTGCAACTTTGATTTTATCAAAGACTGACACAAGTTGGACATGGTGGCACACCAGCACTTTGGGAGGCTGAGGCAGGAGGATCACAAGTCATGTCCCAGCTTGGGTAACTTGGTGACCTATCAAGATCCTCTCCCAAAATTAAAAATAAATGAATAACTGTGGATATAACTCAGTGCAAAGGCGCTGACTTCATTCCTCAGTATTGCAAAACTACATACATATATACTACAATAGGCACAGATGTCATGGATTGGTCTGTTGCATTCAAACCTGAACTTTTTGACAAAATGCCTCCTTGTGCTTCTATCCACTGTGTTCAGAGATTTGAGCAATGATGGTATCTCAGAGACACTGGGATACTGGAGGGTGGATGGTACTGGACGTCTCCACAGAGCCTAGAAGAGAGGTTAGTGATACTGCTCTTCCCTGATGCCTTTTATCCTACGTGGACTACACCTCTGTGGACTCAGGTGTGGAGCTGCAAGCCCGCTGTAGAAATGCCAACCTCAAAACCTCTGTCAGTTTTTCCATTTACTGAGCAAATCATTATCAAGCATCTATTTTCCTAGGCCCAGGGAATGAAACAGTAAACACAACAGGAGAAACGCTGCCTGCTGCCTGACCAGCCCCCACGGGCCAGTCGTGTGCAAGGGGCGATGTCTGGGTGCTGCCCTGCAGGAGGCCGCAGGCTGGTGCAGAACAAGATGCAGGGATAAGCAAAGTGCAGAGCTGCATGTGATAGGAGACCCAGGAGTCTGCAGAAACACAGGCCGGAGAGCTTGTGGAGGGGTGGGGGCTGCTTCCTGCTGCAGGAAGGATGTGAGCTAGACCTTGAAGTGCATGTGGGAATTAGCATCATGACTTCCCATGCTGAGCAGTCTGTCTGCCAGCTCACAGAGGGAAAGAGAGGAAAAGCACAAGACAGATCTGAGGGTGGGGACAGGAGTGTGGGAGTGGGTTGGGGTCACATGGGCTCCGTCTGAGGTCTTTGACATCGACCAGCGTGATAGATCTGATTGGCAACAGGTCAGCAGATAGTTGATACTGAAAGTAGCACTGGTACGTAATGGGCATGGTATGAGATAATAGAAGCCACAAGGGCTCAGAGGGTCCAGGTATTAATAATTCTGTTAATACAGTCCTGGTTTCTATTATGTTCACAATGTTAAGCAACCACTCATTCAACCACCCTTCTTTTATCCTGCTATAGTAACTATTTAAAGTTTATCTGGTCTTCTGTTTGAGCGACCCAAAATCCCACAATTCTGAGTTGTTTTTTTTTTTAAAGAAGAGTGTGAAACACAAAATAGGTGTCATTTTATTTTGAAAAATTAAAGCATAAAAGAACAGAAGGCAATATTGCCTCCACCAAGGGCCTAATAATTCCCTGATATGTGGGTTGTGCTTTTCATGTGTCAAGCCTACTTTTCATCTAACAGGAAAGCACAAAGCATAAGCTCTGGCATCTGTGCGTCTGCCCCTAAGTGATACGATTTTATACACGTGTAAGAGCTCAATTATATTAATTATACTAATTATATTAATCTCACTTCTTCAGGATTATTATTGATTAATAAATCTCTTATTGGCATGTCTGACTAATTCTGTAACCAATCTCTCTGTGCTTTAAGAAGTAAAATAAAATATAAAGCACAGCCATTTTTCTTCTGGGATTTTGGAACCCACGATTAATACCATAAAAAGGTGAGTAGAATGCACTTTCTAAAATCTTAAATCAGACTTCATGCTTATTTTACATTGTTCTGCAAGTCCTTTTCAGTTGTGGAAGTTTGCAGTTGTCAACACATTGCGTCCTACTGAAGCATCAGGGATAAAAATATACCAGGCAAGCATGTCACACTTAAAACAGAGCCTTTGGACTTTACATCTCAGGAACAAATAGTGTGCTTCAGATGTGGTGGTGAGGCCATAAAGCGTCAGCTTTCATGAATGGAGACTGCTTCCTATCATTGGTGGAGGAAATGACCTTGCCTTATGTCCTTTGACATTTTTGAGGATTATGACAGGACAGGAAACAAGAAGGGGTCCTTGTGTCTAACATCCCCCGTGGTTTTCCTCACTGACCTTCTGTGAGGTTTTTGATGAACGTGGTCACTGAGAATTGCTAAAAGGAGCTGGGGAGAGAGATCTGTGAGATTATACAGAGCGAAGGGAAAAGAAGGGATCAAAGAATACTCTTGAGATGGGCATAATCCGCTCATGGGGAGTTTCTCTGAACTCATTCAAGGAATAGGATGCCACTCCCCACAGCGCTCTCTGATCATCTCCTTTTTAGAATAACGCTTTGGTAACATCCGTGATGGTTTACAAAGCAATCTAATTATAAAGAGAAGCCTCAATAGCTTAATGAGAAGCTGCACGATATTTTAAAAACCACATGTGGAAAATAAAAGTTTCAAAATTCCTTCCAAAATTAAACCTTGGGCTTAGCAAACTATTGACAACACACATTCATCATACAAAGACTTAGCCATTCATGTCCTATGTTACAAAAATCTTCCCCAAGCTTTCAAATTCATTCCAAAGTGAAATGCGACAGTGTTCTGTTGTGATAATAAATGAACTGGTAACCAAGAATGAGGTATACGTTATACAACTGTTGTCTTCTATTTTGTGAAGTTCTGGAAGCTTTTTGATTTGCATGTGATGTACAATCCACAAAAACATATAGCTACGAATTAAATATTTTCTAATTATTCTAACATCTCACTCACATGGTACCTGTCTTAGTTTGGGCTGCTGTAGCAGAGTCTATCCCCATAGACTGGGTAAGTAAAACAACAAGCACTTGTTTCCCATAATTATGGAGGCCAGGAAATCTAAGGTCAAGAGGCTAGCACACTGGAGTCTGCATTCTCCTCCTTTGGACTTTGTGGCAGAAAGGGTTTCTGAGAGTGCTGTGTGGTCCTTTTCATAAGGCCACTAATACCATACATAAAGTCTGAGTCCTCTTGATTTAAGTATTTACAAAACTCCCCACCTTCTGATACTACTGCATTGAGGGTTAGGATTTCAATGTATGGATTTTGGCAATACATGAGCACTGATTCCATTGTGATCATGAACATCTTTAATATATAAACACAACACCATGGTTATTATTTTACTCTATGAAATTTTGGTGTCCTTTCTTACAAACCGCTGCTTTGGAGTAGTAAAGGTGGACCATATGTTTTAAGGTAGTAACACCTGCACATGACTTGTTTCAAATGGGAAAAAAATCTTGTGGAAATATATTTCAAAAGATTAAGAAACCAAACGAGGTAGTCTTAAATTCTTATATTGATATCATTTGGAGAATGGCGGATTTTTTTTTTTTTTTGTACTGGGTATCAAAGTCATGACCTCGCACTTGCCAGGCAGTTGCTTGTGCCACTGAGCTAAAATCCTGGCCCAAGAATGGCAGATTTTCTGACTAGAGAATGATTTAAGATGTTCAGAAGTTTTGGAATGGTAAAAAACTAGTGTTGTTTCCACAGAGACAGGCTTTTTGGTGTCCCTGAGTCAGAATTAATACTTGTTTCTGTTTAAACGCTGGTGTTTGTGAGTCTTTCATTTCTTCTGAACTTGGTGAGTTAGAATTAATACCTATTTCTGTTTAAATGTTGGGGTCTGTGAGTCTTTCATTTCTCCTGAACTTGGTGAGGATGGAGCACAAGATTTCAGGGTTCACATCACGGGGACACATGTGACAGGCCAGGTTGGGTGGTGGTGACCCAGAGTGTGAAGACCCAGCACCATGATACAGGCACCTAGCCCTGGGCTTGGGGTGAGGCTACACCAGAGCACAGCTGGTTGGCAGTAGGGCATGTGTACAATCTCCAGGAGAAGGTAACAACTGTACAAGACAGAAACTGCAGACAAGGCTCAGGTTCACCACGTGAAAACAACGTTCACAGATTTGCTGTAAGAGAAAGAAAGCTCTATAACCAGCCAGACCCTGACTCAGGACAGAGAAGTCTGCTGGTTCCTGGCAAATACTTTTGTATTTACTCTCCAGTGGTATCAAAATTCCCATACTCCCTAATAAATCAGTCTGTTTCAGGTAACCTTGCCCTTGTACATTTTCTTTGAGTGGCAGGACCATCTTTCTGGCCCCACGTGTAGATAGAACTTTGGTTGGGTTGCTTGAATCCCAAAGCCAGGATCACTGTGGGGTTTGTCTGTGTGAGTCCTGAACCATGTTCTAGATCAAACTTTATAGGAGACATGTCAAAGCTATGATTGACACTCATTACATTTATATTGTGTCTGCTTTATTATTTATTATCTTATATAATTCTTCATCTAAAAATCTCACTGTCTGTTTGACCAATTTAACACTGTACTTTCTTTCTCTCTGGCTCAGCTAATTATCAATAATGATGAAAGAGAAAGCATAGCTTATCAATACTAACATCTCAGGAGTAAAACTGTAATACTTAATGCAGGAAGTGAAACAAATATTGTTAAGCAAGTATGGATTCAGTGAGTATGTTATCTAAACTCTCTGTGCTGGTGTGGGGTGTGGGCAGGCCCCACCACCCCATACCCCAAACCTAGTTAACAGCTATTGCTCACACGGTTCAGATGCCAGAAATCCTGCAAAGCTTTCTGATCTCAGGCAGTTAATCCCTCTTTTCACTCCATTTTGCTAATATGCACCACATTCTGCCATAATTATAATTTGCAAGTACACTACCTCTCCTAGATTGTGAACTTCTCTCAGTCAGTTTTCTTCTTTTAGAAACCTACCAAAATTTCCAAAATGTTACAGAAGTTAGTAAATGCTTGTTGAGTTGAAGTAAATCTAAAGGCAAAACTAATAACACAAAAACAAGAATCAAAATTGATTTGAAAAGAAAACAGCCTTTCAGGCCTAAAAATACGTGGCAACAAGATCCAAGCCTAGTTCTGTTCATCTCTTTGAACTGAGAAGCCTCCCCATCCCAACCAGCATGAGCCCATGTAAGAAGGAACACAGAACTCACCACACGATTTCCTGCATTGAGCTGGTGAACTGTGATGCCCTACATCATCAGATGGACATAGAGGAGCAAGTGAAATCATCCTCGGGAACTTTCACAGTCAGTGGTAAATATATAAACATAAATATATGACAAATTGGCTAGTGAGAAAATGCACATAATAATTGGAAGAACAAGAATTTCTTTAATTTTCTTGGAGAACTTCAAGATAGCTTCCTAGAGCAAGCACGCTTGGACAGGAAGGTGAATGGGACTCCACAGACTGGAGGAAAGCACACTGCTTCGTGGTGCACAAGGCAGTAAACAAAGAGCAAAGGCAGGGCATGGTGGGACATCATAGCCAGTCCTGCTTGGCTAAAACTAAAGAAGGTCGGCAACCTCAAAAGGCAAGTTGTATCCTCAAAAGGACAGTTGTGTGGTAGTACCAGGTGGCAGTGTTTGTAAGGCTAAGCTTGAACTGAATCCTATTACCAACCTTTATATTCCGCATCTTTGCATGTGAATGTGTGTGTAGTTGCATGAGTGAATTCATGTGTGCACCTCTCACACAGGTGCAGAAGTCGATCTATAACCAGATGTGCAGAGCTAATACACACAAAAATATGTGACCAGAGGGGTAGATTCTGAAGCCAGATGGTTGGAATTGGATCTGACTCTATTCCTGAGGGATAGAATGATCTCAGACATATTATAAGCAGTGATTCAACTTAATTGTGCCAACTGGATTGGCTTAGAAGCTCACTAGAGAATTTAGTAAAGCACACATCTGAGTGTGTCTGGGTATAGGTTGGAGAGGTGACTTTGGAGTCTATATCTGGTCCCTCCCCTTCCTCTTTGGCACTGTTTCCATGGTCTACTTCCTGGACACCATGAACAGAGCAGTTTTGCTCCCTCACCTCCTTCCACCATGATGTTCCTGCCTTGGAGCAGTAAACCATGGACTGAATCCCCTCAAACCATGAGCCAAATTAAACCTTTCCACCTTTAAATTGTAAGTGTTTGATATTGTTTCAGTGAAAGAAAAGCTAACTAATATATCACAAAACCACTTACTGTCCATATTTACTAATATGAATAAAGGAGATGATAGTAAAAGTCTTCACTGAATTATTGTGAGTTAAATCCTGTAAAAGGGGGCTTCATCGATGTGTTCATTTAATTATACTCGGTGTTTTCAAAGAATATGTGAGGCCCAAAGTCTGGAACGGTTCCTTCCATTCATGTTTACCTCTCAAAGCAAAGGCAATTACAGGAAATCAGTTAATGCCTGGTACATAGGAGAAATAGGAAAACACTACAAATACACGGATAAATTCCATCTTTCTGGGGGAGTTGAACCTGTCTTATTCCTACATCTTTGATTTTTATTATTTCTATGTAAAACCACATTGCATTTTGCAGGACACTGACTCCTCCCCAGCTCTGCCTCTGCTCGCCCTCAATACTCCCTCCTTGCTGTCTGAAGATAGACACTGTTCTGCTGAAACCCACAGTAGATTCAGCTACCTGTGGCAGCTCATTTCAGGGCAGTTTCACCATGGACCAGCACCTCCTCCCCATTCCTAGAGGAGGTTAATGAGTGGTCTCCCCATCTCTATTCTGCTCACAGAACTCTGTGCTTTATGAAATAAGCTCTTGGCAAAGGTAGAAACTAGAGCATTGAGAACTGACGGCCACATCATGCTCTTGTTCTTGGCCTTCAGAATGTTGGTGGCTGCTCCTTATGCTCCCCAGTACTGAGTCTCCTGTCGGAGCCAAGTTGCTGTGTGTATAGCATCCTCTTGGGCCACCCCTGGGTTCTGCAGCACCACCATCTTCAGCCTGCTCCTCCACCATTTCTATGAACCATTTCTTCTCCCTGCTCTTATCCCTGGCTGTCCCTTACTTTTCTCAATGAGACCAAAGGGAGCCATGAAAACCAGGTAACACTGGAGATGAGAACTCTGGGCCATGATAGCAGAATCATGGGGAACTTTGGACATAAAGTCACAGGGGTGACATGCAGTTCTTGGGCCTCACAATGCATTGCAAGGGAGAGTAGGGCAGAGCAACAAAGTAACTGGTATACACGGTAAACGAGAATGAACTGACTGCTGCTCACAACAGGCCCTTGAAGGCCAGCCACAACTAAGGAAGGGTGTTTTCACAGCCAGCAGAAGTGGGGTACATGACTTGCGAAAAACAGCCTGATAACTCCTGACACACGAGACCACTCCATGGAAGTGACAGCTTCTGGTTGAACTGGAAGGGAAAACAACTTCCTGTGTGACCTCTGAAGTCTCGTTTACCCCTTTAAACATGTGCCTTCTCATCTGTGCCATGGGAATTCCGATACACAGCTCTCACTTTGGCTCTGCTGTGACAATTACAAAGGTAATATGCACAAAATACTGCACAATTTTAAGCTTGTACAGCATGATATAAGTATCATGCACATATATCATCCTACATGCAAGTGATTTGCCTGAACACACATGTGCATATATATAAATATATAAGCACGGGTGTGTGTGTGTGTTTGCATGTACATATATGTAAATTAATGTGTGTTTTCATTGCAAGCCATAATAGGCAAGCAGACTATGCATTCCCATAGCAAAGTCAGGAATGCTACAAAAAGAAGTTTAGTTCCCTGATTCTAGGTGGAAAAATCCTCATTCTGTCTCAGACCTTTTGTTGGTTTACAGACTACCATAAAGAAGATAATCTCTGCCTTCTCAAGACATGGAATGGTGGCAGTTTTTTCTTATATGACATTGCTAACAAGCATAAAGTTAACTGTGATGCTTTGTGGTTATGTTAGTTTTCATAATAATCTAGATTGTCATACTTGTGCTTTTTCATTTTAAAAAATAGTTATGATCTCTTAAGTTAATGGGAAAAAAATGTAGTGCCTGTTAAAAAGAATCATGTCTTCAGATTATGCCAATATTGAAAGCTTTTTGGATTTCCCAGACGTGAATTCAATATTAAGCCCACACTAAAATAGGATGACCAGAATTATTTTAGTGCAGAGTTACGTTTTGATTGCAATCATATATAATTTAATGATAATCAAATTTTGGGGAAAGTATAACGGAAGGGAAAACAGGACTAAATGACGAGTGCTCTCCAATGCTTAAATGATGAGTTTCTGCTAACAAACCAAATTCATCACACCCTGAATCCACTTCAGTGGAAAGAGTGGGAGACATTTAGGATGTGTACACCCAGCTGCAGATCAACACTGGCTAAATGCATAACGTTTTCATAATCTTACTCTTGAACCCCTCAGATTATTCTCACCTCAAAATAAACTCTTTTAAATTGTAAAAGATTCCAGAGAAGGATTTCTGACCAAACCAGTACAATGACAGCATGATTAAATCATTGATCTAGCTGAATGACTGCAGGCCATTAAGAAAGAAACGGCTACTGAATGAAATCAGCAAAACCCTTTAATTACTGATTAAAGATATGAGCAAGCGATGAGCTACACTTTTAGCCTTGAAATTGGTAGGATTTTGTTTCAGATCTGTATGTTAAAAAATTTTAGTCCTTTAATTTTATAATCATGCCATGTACATATAGAAGCACACATATAATTTTACCTATTATATAAGTATTGTGTGTATATACTAGATTTATGGAGAGAAAATGAACATATCTAAAAATACATAAATCACAGTGAAGTTTAAATGGGCCATAAGAAAATTTGAAAAACAACATTTTGCCTAAGAAAGTGAGAATATAAGTGATTTTTATATTCTTTTCCTACATCTTTGTGTTATCTCCCATAATGAAGATGTACTATTTTTATGATTTGAAAATAAGTAAATCTTATGATGTTTTTTCACTGCTAACATCTTTATCTTCCCCTACCACGCAGGAATTTCTCAGTGATTACTACTTTCTCAATAGCATAAAGGAACAAATTCTCCCTTCACCATTAACAAATGCCACATCATATTAGAAGCAAAATAATGCACCATTACAGGTAATCTGGTACCAAGTTAGAAGATATTATTTCAGAAGATTAATAATTCTATACTCTGTCGAAATTTCCTGTAAGCATCCACTGTTTTGCCCCTGCTTACATCAATATATTCAAATTTAAACCACGTAACTAGCACCTACTAGCTATGCAGTAAGTGCGGCCTGAGTTGTACTAGGGGGAAAAAATGCTTCTTGTTTTGTTTTGCTTCACTGGAAGGGCCTTTGACAACACATTTAGCAGTAATAACTTCTCTCTTACACACAAGTAGAACTGCCTCCGGGCAGGGATACCACTGAGGATACAGCTACCACTCCATGGGTCATCCTTAGAGGCAGTACAGGTGGCAATGCCCAAGCTGGAATTTAACCCACGTCACTGTTTACTTTTTCTATCTGCAACTCCTCTAGCTTAATCTATTGCAAACTCCTAGGGAGGAAATACTGTCTTTCCTGCTCCTCAGAACCCTATTCCGGCACAGAGTCCCATGTCTCTCTGTCCCCTGGAAGGAACTCTAAAGATGCTCTCTAGTGTCCCGTTCTAGTGGCATTTGCTCTAGAACCAAGAGGTGTGCCAAATTCTTTAGCTTTTGTATTTAGATTCTGGGTGTCCCTGTGCAGCAGGCCTGCTTGAGAAAGAAGTGGATCCTTGTCTGTCCTCTGACAGCTTGGCAGGTAGCTGGATATTCACATCGGTACACCAGGTGTGGTGAAAAACATGGTGAATGGATAAATTTTTTAAAATCTAACGATTAGATACATTGCCACGAATCCTTGTCAAAATACTGCCGTTGGTTTGAAAACACTCATCCCATCATCCTTGCCATTTTTTGCAGGATCTCTGGAATCTTCTTTCCTGAGTGTCTTTAGTTGAGCTGTCCTGACTGCCTCCATGTCTTGAGTGGATTCAAAACATCCCTTTCCTGGTCGTTTTGACTTCAGGAAGAGCCAGAAGTCACATGGTAGCAGATCCAGTGATTAAGGTGGATGGGGATGCAGTGTCATGCTGGTGCATCCTGCCTTCCCTTTAGATGATACTTGGCAGTAGCAATCATCATTTTTTTTTTTTACCATATCTAGTAAAGACACTCAGGAAAGATGACTCCAGAGCTGCTGCAGCAAGTGGCAAGGATGATGCGATGAGTGTGTTCAACCCAATGGCAGTGTTTTGACAGGGAGTCGTGGCAATATGATTTCACTCTAATAAGCTTTTATTGTAACACTAACCATATAGTTTGATCACGCCAGATGAAAAGCCCCCAAAGGAAGAGAGAGCCTCAGTGTCCCTCACCCAGACAGACAGCATGCACTGTGCTAAGCACCTGCTCTCTCTCAGGGAGTCCTGTTGTGGGTGTGTTCCCACAGAGGCCGCATGATCAGCCACGATGGAGACCTCGGTGCTGAGTGGAAGGAGCCAGCACTCCCGCCCTGCTGTCAAGACTCCCAAGGGATCCTGTGGTACCCGACTATGCGAGAAGACTTAGCAAGTGGCCCCATTTTCCTTCTGACCTTATCCTTTGCACCTTTCCCTTGTGAACTTTGTTTGTATCCTTTAAACTGCAGTAAACACAGCCAGGAGTGCTAGCTGCCCGGTCCTGTGTGTCACTCCAAGGTAGCTGTGAACCCAGTTGTCAAGGGTGTCATAAACAGCTTGGGACACAATTTGCTGCCAGAGCCTCAACAGAGCACTTGTGGGCACTGGATTAATAGAAGTGATCAAAATGGTAGAGAAGCAGACACAGGAAATGAATGCTGATGACCCCGTCTCAAATACCAGTGTAATAGCTCATCCTTCCCCCCAAATCCTGAACTGCAGGAAATTCTTTCCCATAGAGCTTGGCATTTCCATTAGGTGCTATCCAATGCCATGGCGGTGTCTCTGTTTGATGAGGAGGGAAAAAACATAACAGATGTGAAGCTAGGAGTCACAGTCATAAAATAAACACTGGGAGCCCCCCGTTAACACAAAATCTGCAACAGTACCGCCCTCCTGAATCCATCCAAATGCTCCCTTCTCTTCTCTGGCCTCTCCAGCCACCCTCAAGGAGTGATAATTTTCTGACACCCTGAGTCCATTATTCATTTGCTTTTAGAAATGTTCTATGACATTTTAATACATCATTATGGCTTAATGTTAATTTTGTTCAATATAAATGAAAGGTGATCTTACTATCAGTGATCATAGAGGACTTGCTATTTCCCTTTTTTATTTTTGATCCCATTGAATGCTAGCTGTGACTATAGTACAACATCCTTTGTTGCTGCCAATACTGTTTTTTGTTTTGTTTTGTTTTGGTTTGGTTTGGTTTGGTTTTTTGCTTTACCACAGTTTCTTCCATTAGTTGATATTTGGGATCCAGTCTTTATCATTGAGAAAATGTTGTGTTGACCAAGGTTGTGAATATGTCTTCAGATTCACAAAAAGAAAATTCTTTCCAGGGTACACACCTGGAGAAATATTTCCAGGGTCGAGTTGCAGGTATGTGCTTTATTTCTATGGTACCAAATGATTTCTCCACTTGAGACAATGAGGCAGAAGAATCTTCATGAGTTCAAGCCCAGCCTGGCTAGATAGTGAGTCCAAGGCCAGTCTGAATTACATGGCAAGAACTTCTTAAAAAACAAACAAACAGCCGGGCGTGGTGGCGCACGCCTTTAATCCCAGCACTCGGGAGGCTGAGGTAGGCGGAGCGTTGTGAGTTCGAGGCCGGCTTGGGCTACAACCCGGCGCAAGGCCAGCCTGAGCTACATAGTGCGACCCTGCCTCAAAAAACCAGGGCCGGGAGTTTGGCTCAGTGGCTTAAGCGCCTGCCCTGGCAGGCGTGAGGCTGTGAGTTCAATCCCCGGTGCCGCAAAAAAATAAAAAAATCAAACAAACAAACAAACAAAAACAAGAGAACAAAACAAATGGATGAAAAAGATGTGGTATTTTTATACAATGGAGTACTACGCAGTTATCAAAAAAGATTGTATTGAGTCTTTGATAAGTAAATGGGCATAATTGAGACCATAATCACAAGTGAAATAAATCAAACTCACATGTGTAAATACCATATTGTCTCCCTAGTGTAAGAAACTGAAAAAGTATATGCAATACAAAATCTACAATAAATACTGTATAAGGGTAAGAAACTGCTCAAAAAGCAAAAGTAATTGGGATAGGGAAAAGGAGAACAGAAGGAAGGGAAAAGGAAAAAGACATAAATTTGTATATATGTATACATGAGACAGCTAACATGTCTATACTGCTAAATGTATTAGTTATTGCAAAAGAACAGTTAATACTCATATGATTAGATCAATTTTACATGTCTATATCTTTTAATCTAAACAATCCTTCTGAAGGTAACTATATGCAATATTGCAACCATTGTCAAGTTCCTATCATCTTGTTTTGTAAACCTATAATGTTCTTGTGTTGGATTTGTTGTTGTTCGTCTTTTTTGCTTTTTGTCTTTCTTTTCTGTGTCTTTTCTCTCCTAAATAAAAATTAATTAATTAATTAATTTAAAAATTTTTTTAAAAAGATGGTTTCTCCAAATTTCTTGGAGAGATAGCTGTTGGGCCGAGCTGGCGGACAGAACCAGGGTCGGGTCCGCGTCCCGCGCGGTGCCCAGCACAGCTCCCTGGGACCGGGAGGCCTTGGCCCCCACCCAGTAAAGGAGGAGACTCCAACTGCACGCCCCAGGAGGCCGCCCTTCCTTGCTGCACACGGGACTCAGCCTAACGGGTCCCGCGATCCTGCACGCCGCGAACCTCAGGGAAACGCCGGCCAGTCGCGCAGGACACAGAGGTACATAGATTCCAGAAGAAAATGACAAAACGAAAGACCAAGAGGCAGTCTCAGTCCCCCAGCCCACAAAGAACAAACCCAAGAGATACTGAAATGGAAGACAGTGGGAGTCACACAAATGGACTTTCTGAAATGATAGAAAATGCATTAAAGAAACAGCTTGATGAAGC
>RJWM01009968.1:0-57694 GCA_004363535.1 Dasyprocta punctata | reverse complement strand
TAAAAATAAACACTTTTTAACAGATATTGATTTGATTTACTCAGGCTCACCTGTACTCACTTGAGTAGTTCTGGTGAGGGGGCAGCTGGAGGTTTTGAGATACACTTGGGATTACCAGCAGAAGGCTTGGATTTCTGATTTCTTCAAGTCTGCAGCTCAAGCTGAGAACTGTGAGGTTGCCTTCCGTTCATCAGAAGTGGGTAAAAGAGCCTGAGGCTCATCTCTTGTCCTCCCCAGTCATTAAGCAAAATCCTTCCTCCATACCTAGGGTGAGATCTCTGGAAAGCAAGGGGTAAATGCCCAGTATGCCAGGCCACTGAACACAAATTTCAGATGCCTGGGCTGCTGTTGTGACTACCCCTCAAGGCAAACCCAGGGCAATTCCTGCAGGAATAAGTTTGCAGCTCAGCACAGGTGTGTTGCCCGCCTGCCGCCCCTGTGGCTATGAGTCCACCATTTGTCCAGCGTTATCTGGGCCCACTAGGTCCTGTGTCCCTGCAAAGCCAAAGTGAAAGGCTAAGCAACCAGGATGTCTTGTCTGTACCTGACTTTTCCCCACCCACTCTGAGTGACAGCAAGGGAGCCAAGGGGCAGGAAATACTACCAGTAGGAACACCAGTTCGGTGGGCCCCTCCCTGCCTCACCTCTGATTCTATCTACTTTTCCTCCTCCCACCAAAACTTGGACTTCTCAGGCAAAGCAGAGCCAGCTTTAGGAAGGGTGGGAATGTGGGGAGAGTAGCTCCAGGGTGTGTCCTGGAATGTGCTTGAGACAGCTTGGGGGACCCACCTGTTCTGCAAAGGGATTGAGGACTTTACTTGGTCTCACACTACTCCCAGACAGGAAAATTCTGGATGTACTAAGCCCTGCAGGTCCCAGCCTGTGTGGAGAGATAGCATCACCTGGTGCAGGAGGAATGTGGGGTAGAAGGGCTCCTATAGGGTAAGGCTGGTGAAGGAAAGGACAGTGGTCTCAGATTCTTACTCAGAATAGAAAATTTGTGTTCTCTCTCCCACTTGAAGTACAAAAAGCAGGTATCTTCCTCCCCTTATCATTTTAAGGCTGTTGCAGTAACTTCGCTTCCTCTTTCTGCCTTGTTGAGCTGGACCTAGATATATTTTATGGTTATTTGTAGACATTTCTGTCATCCTATCATGCTAATACCTTCTTGAGAGAAGGAGCAAACTGTCTACCATATACTGTGTGTGTGTGTGTGTGTGTGTGTGTGTGTATACACACATACAAGAGGGTTCTCTGCCTGTGGCTGAGCTTAGTATGTGTCTGGAGGGGAGACAGAGCTACCCTTGAGGAAGTCTATTAGACTAGAATCTACGACCTACTTAATGATTTATTGTTTGGGATGACAGTAATTACTGTTGCAGCCATGCAGGGACCTCACATTCCTAAGTGGTAAGTAAGTAGGGGGACAGGAGAGACAGACTGATGAGGTTCTTTTAGTTCTGTCCCTGCTGAGTGTACAAAGGGACTGGTAGCAGAGTGGGTTCTTTCCTATGAGATTCATAGTGTGTTGAGAGCTAGAAGACAGTTTAAGGATCTCTCTTCAAACTTGAACTTTTTTTTTGATTGACTGCATACTATATGCCATGCATTATGTTATTAGATACTGGTGATTTTTTTTTTTTAAACCCAAAAGAGCCAGGCGTGGTGATGTATCCCTATGATCCCAGCACTCAGGAGGCTGAGGCAAAAGGGTCACCAGGAGTTCAAGGCCAGCCTGGGCTAGGCTACATAGTGTGCTCAACACCAGCTTGAACTACATAGGGAGACCCTGTCTTAAGGGAAAAACCACTTTAAGAAAGTAACTTACCCAAGGGCTTGTAGCAAGTGGATGGCAACACAGACTAAATCTTACCTCTTGCTGCCAGACCAAGGCCGCTTCTTTGACACTTACTGCCAGTGTCCTATCTGAATTTTTAACCTCAAGCCCTGCCCAACCCCCAAATCCTGTCCCTAGAGGTAGGTGAAAGGATGGGAGCATTTAGCCTTGGGCATGTGGCCCATTTACAAGTATCTGTATGGTTCAAAAGAAGAGCCAGGAGTGGTGGCATATGCCTATAATCCCAGTACTTAGGAGGCTGAAGCAGGAGGTTCACCAAGAGGCCAGCCTGGGCTACATAGTGAAATCAAAACCAGCCTGGACTACATAGTAAGACACCCCCTCCCTGCCCTGCTGTTTAAAAAAAAAAAAAGGAACCCAAGGTTGCCAGGCTCACCAGGTGTACCCTGCACACCACCTACAAAGCACTTTTTTTTTTTTTTGGCACTGGGGCTTGAACTCACAGCCTCATGCCTGCCAGACAGGCACTTGAGCCACTGAGCCAAACTCCCAGTCCTAGTTTTTAAGGCAGGGTCGCACTATGTAGCTCAGGCCAGCCTTGAACTCACAATGCTCCGCCTACCTCAGCCTCCCCAGTGCTGGGAGGCTCAAAGCACTCTTCATGATGCTCGCTTGAGGCAGCACAAGGAGCTGGTTGAGAGCAGGGATTCACGGCTGGGGCCTCAAAGGTAGAGCATTTGCCTGGTGTGCATGAGAAGGCCTACATTTGATCCACAGCACTAAAAGGACAAAACAACAATAACAACAAAAGCACAGACCCAGCTTCAACTCCCTGGTTTAAATCTGGCTCCATCTTTCTATGCCTCAGTTTCCTTATCTTAAAAAATGGATGACGGTATAGTTTCTGCCCTACAATAGTGCTCTCGTGTGGATCAAATGTATTACTATAGAGAAGGGCTTAGAACAGTACTTGGGGCCACAGAATAAGCATGCTAGAAGTATTTTTCTTTTCTTGTTTTTGGTGGTGGTGGTGAAGATTAAATCCAGGACATCAAGCATACTGCACTCCTAAGCACGTACTCTTACACTGAGCCCCAGCCTCAGGGTTGGTGTTTGCTTTTGTATTTTCACTTACCAATCTAGCCAAGTCTGTCTGGATTTGGATGTGAGAGTGAGTGAATGCGGCTGCAGATGGGGTGTAGGACCTTCCAACATGTCTCTGTGGCAGGGGGATTCCCAGCAGTATTTATCTTGGCACTGGCCCAGATGGAAGTGTCAGGCTCTCCGAGGGACCTCTGCTTTGGGTGTATGTGAGCAGCTGAGTTGGGTGTCAGTATGTTCCACTTGAACTTATTTCCTCTTCCTCAAGTGGGAAAGTCAGTTTGGGGTCAGACTTGTTATATATCATCTTTCACTAAGAAGCTCCTGATTTTTTGAATTTCCATCCAGCTAAACACGTGATTATTTGATCTGTGGTTTAAAGAAAACAAAACTTTTTTAGCTAGGCCTGGTGACCCATGCCTATAATACCAAGTACTCAGGAGGCTGAGACAGGAGGATCACTGTGAGTTTAAGGCCAGCTTGGGCCATAGTTCAAGACCAGCCTGAGTTACATAGTGAGACTGTCTCAACAACCCAAAAAAGTTTTTATTAATATATGTTTGCAATACAGAGTGATTACATTCAGTTTTGGGGTTTGATAGATGTGCATATCGCATCTAAATCATTTTTGCCAGATGTGGTGGTGCACACCTACAATCTCAGCACTTGGAAAGCTGAAGCAGGAGGATCATTGCAAGTTTGAGACCATCCTGGGCTACAAAGTGAGCTCAAGCCCAGCCTGAACTGCATAGTGAGACCTTGTCTCAAAAAGAAACAGACAAACAAAACATCCATCTAGATCAATGTTTTTTTTTGTTTTTTTTTCTTGCAGCACTGGGGATTGAACTCACAACTTCATACCTGTCAGACAGGTGCTTAAGCCATTGAGCCAAACTCCCAGCCTTAGTTTTTTGAGGCAGGGTCACACTATGTAGCTCAGGCTGGCCTTGCACTTGCGTTGTAGCCCAAGCCAGCCTCAAACTCACAATGCTCCACCTACCTCTGCCTCCCAAGTGCTGGGATTGAAGGCGTGCGCCACCACGCCCAGCTCTTATCTAGATCAATTTTACTCCTTCCCATCTGTAGCTTTTAAGTGGTCCTGAGGACAGAAAAGAAGCATCCCATGGAACGAGGAGCCATTGGATAAGGAGGCAGGACTGGGGCATGAGCCAGTGCTGGTTCTGTGGTTTGTAGAACAACCTCTTTCTGTTTTTTGTTTGTTTTTTGTTTTTGAGACAGGATCTCACTATGTAGCCCAAAATGTCCTTGAACTCACAGTGATCCCCCTGCCTCAGCCTCCTGAGTGCTGCAATTACTGGTGTGCACCACCTTGCCCCTGCAACTTCCTAGAAGTTTGTTCCCAGCTGGTGATCAGCCAGGCGTGGGTTCCATTCTGCACTGCATTTTCCCTAACCTCAATGCTGTCCCCCCCCCACCCAGTACTGAGGATTGAACCCACCCTGGGACCTTGCACATGCTAGGCAAGCACTGAGCTATAACCCCAGGCCCCTTTGGTTATTTTCTGCCACCACCTTCCCACAGAACAACAGACTAGAAATATAAAACAAAGAAAATGGTCATGATTGGAATCAGAACTGATACTATAAAAAATACATCACATTTAGTTTGATGTTCTTTTTTTACAATAAAGTTATAGGGTCTCAGCCAGGCATAGTAGTGCATGCCTATAATCCCAGTATTCTGGGAGGCTAAGGCGGTAGGGTCACAAGTTCAAGCCCAGCCTGGGAAATTTAGTGCCTTAGTGAGGCCTTGTCTCAAAATACAAAAAATAAAAAGAGGACTGAGAATGTAGCTCAGCTCAAGGCCCTGGGTTCACTCCTCAGTAACACACACACATTTGTCCCAGCCCTCATCTCTCTCTCTCTCTCTCTCTCTTTTTTTTTTTTTTTTTTTTTTTTTTTTTTTTTTTTTTTTTTGTTGTTGTTGCTTTGTTTTGAGACAGGGCCTTGCACTGTAGTTCAGGATGGTCTTGAACTATGTACCCCAGGCTGTCCTCAAACTCATGGAGCGCCTTCTGCCTCAGCCTCCCAAGTGCTGGCATTACAGTGTGCACACCATGCCAGGCTTCAAAAGTTTCTTATACACATAGCCTAAAAGTAATTTTAAATGATATTTTTTAATGTAGCTCAAGGATAAAGCACTTGTATAGAACACATGAGACCTGGGTTTGATTCCAAGCATTGAAAATAAATCAGTATTTAGACTTGGCTCCATCCTTAAAATCTCTCTCTCTCTCTCTCTCTCTCTTCCCCCCCATATATATATCTAGATAGCTATAGATATGCAAACAAATATTCCAAAATCTAAACTATCAGAATACAAAAGACTTCTGGTCCCAAGCAATATTCAAGCTATGCTCTCCTTTCACAGAGAAAGAACAAATTGAAGACAGGTGTGATGCTACACACCTGTAAGCCCAGATATTTGGAAGATTGAGGCAGAGAGATTGTCAGTTCAAAACCAGCCTGGATACCTGAGTGAGATTCTGTTTTAAAGTTAAGTAAAAAATCAATAAGGGCTAAGAATGTAGCTTAGTGACAGAGCACTTGCCCAGCATGTGTGAGTTTGATCCCCAGTACCAGCAACAGCAACAATAAAAAAGCCTTAGAACTCTAAATTTAAAAAATGTAAAAGCACATGATGCTAAGATGTAAAGAAGGGGAAATGAGTACTGAGAGAACTGATGTAATTATCGGTTAAAAAAAAAAATTTATGAACATTTCCCCTCTCCTGTGTCCCTTTCCCTAACAGGATAGAAACATGAAATGTCTGTAGCACACATTTGACTATATTAACTATTCCAGTGCTAAGATTCATTGGTGATGTCATTGTCATGTGCACCAACCCTGCACTGGAGATTGAACACAGGGCCTTTCCACTGGGCTACAACCTCAGCCTTTTTTATTTTTTATTTTGAGACAGGTCCTCCTTAAATCGCTAAATTGCCCAGGCTGGCTTCAGATTGATCCTCTTGCCTCAGCCTTCCAGAATGCTGGAATTACAGGCGTGTGCCACCAATACCTGGCTGCTCCCCCCTCCCGTTTTGTTCTTCAAGAGTAGTCTTCCTTGCCAGATTCTCAGCCTCTAAAAGAGCAGAGAAGGAAGTTATCCGGTAGAGTTGATCAGGGAAAAGCTAACCGGAAGACTACAGTTTTGAGCTGAATTCTTTGGAAGAGGAAGGAAAGAGAAGCAGAGCCAACAATCGGTATGTTTGGGGAAGTGATTAGTACTTACTGTTAAGGACTATGTAAAACCAGGCATGGTGGAGCTTGCCTATAATCCCAGTACTCGGGAGGCTGAGACAAGAGAATTACAAATTCAAATTCAGTGTGGGCAATTTAGCAAGACCAAGATCCTGTCTTAAAATAAAAAAGGCCAGGGAGCCGGGCGTGGTGGCGCACGCCCAGCACTCTGGAGGCTGAGGTAGGAGTGCTGTGAGTTCGAGGCCGGTTTGTGCTACAACGCGAGGGCAAGACCGGCCTGAGCTACGTAGTGCGACCCTGTCTCAAAAAACTAGGGCTGGGAGTTTGGCTCAGTGGCTTAAGTGCCTGTCTGGCAGGCTCGAAGTTGGGAGCTTGATCCCGGTGCTGAAAACAAGAAAAAAAAAAAAAAGGGCGAGGATGTAGCTCGCTGTGAAAGGCCAGGGTTCAAACCGCAGTACGGGAGTAGGGTGGTGATGGTTACACGACTGAAAGGTATCATTGAGTGAGTTTTCCTAGTTCTCAATATCTCCACCCAACCCTCCCCTTTATTGTTCACCAAGGAGCACTAGATCCTATTTTAATCGCACAGCCAATGGAAGGAGTAAGGCTGGCAGGCATAGAGACAGTAGCGCCTAAGTGAGCTGGAGGTTGTCACTGTACTCATTTCAGGGTCTCCAAACAACTCTCTTAATTCCATAGAAGGTTACACCCTTTTTCTCTGGTAACCCAAAGAGCGCGGGTTTTCGAATGCAGTAAATTGTTTCAGGTGTCCAGGCCAATTCTCTTCTCTTGAAATTTAAACTCCTGTCTGCGCTCAGAAGATAAAGAAGTGAAGGAGGCAGGGGGTTGGCCTTCCCGGTAGCGGTGACTGTAACCGAGGAACTCAGCTTTGGCTGGAAAAAAGGGCCAATCCGCGCCCCCTAGAGGCCTTCGTGCCAGAGCAGCGGGCCGCCCCCGTTGGTGTCACGTGATGAAGCTGCGAGGCAGGTAAACTACAGTTCCCAGCGTACCACGCGGCCCGCCGGCGTTACGCACTCTCGTTGATTGGCCGCTAGCGATATTTGAAAGGAGGGGCTGGCGCGGAAAACGAACACCCTTTAGGTCCTTTTGGAGTATTCTGGATGTAAGTCCTAGACCTGGGAAGGCAGCGGGTTTTCGGAGGTACTAGCGAATCGGTGTTCACGCCCGGGTGAGTGGGGTTCCCAGAGCTGATATGGGGGGGCAGACTGGGCGGCTTGGCGAGGGAGAGTGTGAAAATTTTAGTGGGAACTCCAAAGAGGTTCGGGAGGCCTCCAGGGTTGGGGTGTGGGGTGGCGGAGTCGGGCCGGAATCGCCTGGAGGAAAGGAGAGCAGAAGCGTTAGTTTATAATAGGAGCTGGAGTCCTGTATATTGGGAAGGGTATTTTTGAATTTTTTGTTTTTTGTTTTTTTGGTACCGGTGATGGAACTCACAACCTCGCGCCTGCCAGGCAGGAGCTGCCGCTCAGCTAAACCCCCGGCCCTGTTTTTTTTTTTTTTTTTTTTTGCGGTACTGGGGATTGAACTCACAACCTCGAGCCTGCCAGCGCAGGCGCTTAAGCCACTGAGCCAAACTCCCAGCCCTGGTTTTTTGAGGCAGGGTCGCACTGTGTAGCTCAGGCCGGCCTTGCGCTCGCGCTGTAGCCCAGGCCGGCCTCGAACTCACAACGCTCCTCCTACCTCAGCCTCCCGAGTGCTGGGATTAAAGATGTGCGCCACCACGCCCGGCTGGGCCGGCCCTATTTTTTGAGACAGAGTCTCACTATGCCGTTCAGGTTGGCCTTGAACTTACTTTGTAGCCCGCGCTGGTCTTGAACTCACACTGATCCTCCTGCCTCAGCCTCCTGAGTGCTGGGATTACAGGGCTGCGCCACCACGCCCGGCTTGGCATGAGTATTTTTGATAGCATTTTTTTTTGTTTTGTTTTGTTTTTGTTCTCACTTTGTAATTCAGGCTGGCCTTGAACTCACTATATAGCCTAGACTGGCCTCAAACTCGCAATGATCCTCCTGCCTCAGCCTCTTGAGTGCTGGGATTACAAGCATATGCCACCACACCCAGCCAGATAGGATTTCTGATGAGATTTTTTGCCACCTTCTACACCCTTGAAGTCCTACCTCCCTCCAGTTAACTCTATTAACAGATTCTCCAGTTAACACATCTGCTTTCTCTAATCTGTCTGGTTTTCCCTAGTTCTGTGTGCTATGAGGAACTTCAAAGGAGTCAACTTTGGGACTCTGCTTAGCAGCCAGAAGGATGCTGAAGACTTGCTGTCTGACTTGAAGGTGAGGATCTTCTCTGGCTCAGGACACACCTGCCTTACTGAGCACAGCTGTTTTGTGTTCTATCTTACTTTGAAGAAATGGAGAAGTAGGAGACCCTTTTCTGAGCAACTTTCTAGTTCCTTTCTCTATCTCTTTCTCCTTAGCTAACTCCATTTGTCTTTCTCTCCTAGGAGTTCCTGTCCAAGCCTCTACCAGGTTTTCCCAGCAGCCGATCTGACTCTGAGAGGAGACAAACTTGTGATGCCATCCTGAGGGCTTGCAACCAGCAACTGACGACCAGGCTGTCTTGCCCTCAGCACCTGGGGAGCCTGCTGGAGCTGGCAGAGCTGGCCTGCAATGGCTATGTGGTGTCCACTCCCCAGCGCCCTCCACTCTACCTGGAACGCATTCTCTTCATCTTACTGCGGAATGTTGCTGCTCAGGGAAGCCCAGTGGCCATGCTCCACCTTGCCCAGCCTCTCCATGCCTGCTTCATTCAGTGCTCTCGCCAAGCTGCCTCACAGGACTATGAGGCTGTGGCTCGGGGCAGCTTTTCTCTGCTTTGGAAGGGAGCAGAAGCACTGTTGGAGCGGAGAGATGCCTTCTCAGCTCGGATGAAGGCCTTAAGCTTCCTCGTCCTCCTGGAGGATGAAAGTACCCCATGTGAGGTTCCTCACTTTGCTTCTCCAACAGCCTGTCGAGTGGTAGCTGCCTATCAGCTATTTGATGCCAGTGGTCGTGGTCTAAACAAAGCAGATGCTGATTTCTTAGGTGACTTGCTCTCAAGGAATGTGATCAGAACCTTGGTGGGTGAGGGTAATGGCTCTCCCAGTCCTCTTTCTTCCCAGAGGGCCCTCTGCCTGTTGGAGCTCACCTTAGAACACTGCCGTCGCCTCTGCTGGAGCCACCACTATGACAAGGCCACCAGTGCAGTGGAGAAGGCTCGTGATTACCTACAGGACACCAATGTAGCCCCCAGCCTCCAGCTATGCCAGTTGGGGGTTGAGCTGCTACAAGTTGGAGAGGAAGGATCCCAGGCAGTGGCCCAGCTTCTCATCAAGGCATCAGCTGTCTTGAACAGCAGTATGAAGGCACCATCGCCCCCACTTCGGGCATTGTACAACACCTGCCAGTTCCTCCTTTCAGGCCTGGAGCGAGGCATCAAGAGACACTATGGACCTGATGCTCTTGGGAGCCTCTTCACTTTTCTTGGAGGATACTGCTCAGTTATCCAGCAGCTACGGGATGATGGTGTGAGTTAAGGATCTAGAAGTAGGGTGGGATGTAGTTCTAGAGTCCTCTGCAAGACCTGGAAACCCCGGCTCCTCCTTGGTAAGCTGCTTCTATGCTGTGCCTGGCAAGCAGCCTAGTCTAGCCTGAGAGGGCAGTGGTCCCTCCCAATGTCCTCTTTCCTCCTCCCTTGGCTGTGTCAACTCTCTAGGATTTGGGCAGTCTTCGGGCTCACTCTGACTGCCCCTCAAACCAACTTCCTGCTTCCTTCCTCAGGCCTGTGCACACTCCCCCAAACAGCAGCAGTCTTTGGTGCAGATGCACTTTCAGGGCCTTCACCTCTACACTGTGATGGTTTATGACTTTGCCCAGCGCTGTCAGGTACTATCTAGGAATCCAAGGAGCTGCACTGGGCCCAAGGGCCTAGGGCTGCTCCTCAGAAGAACTTTGGGGTTGCTTTGACTTTTGACATGGGGTGGGCTTTGGACCTAGTATGACTCCTTTTACTATCAATTTCTTGTCTCTGTAGTTAGCTGATTTGGCTGACCTGGCCCAACTACTGGAGAGTTGCAAATCTACTGCTGTCTGGATGCTGGAGGCCTTGGAGGGCCTTTCAGGCCAGGAGCTGACTGACTACATGGCCATGACTGGTTAGTGTCCCAGGGATCAGATAATGAGGTTCTTTAGAGGTTGTGACTCATTAGAAGAATAGCCTTTGCTGGGTGATTCTCACCACTTAGGGGGCTCCTTGTGGTTTAAGGAGGCAATGAAGGAGATGTTTATAGAATCAGCTAAACTGTAATACCAGTAGAGAAGTGACTGGATTAATTTAAGACAATCTGCACTAAGTTTTTCCCATTGACTTTGAAATTTGATTTGATAAGTATTTCACAAAAAACGTTTGTTCCTAGCTGGTGATATAGCTCAGTGGCACAGCACCTGCCTGGCATGTGCATGGTCATGAGTTCAATTCTCGATTCCAAAAAAAAATTGTGCCTGATATGCAACTTTAATTAGTGTATTTATTTAATTTAGTGGTACTAAGGATTGAACCCAGAGCCTCACACTGTACTACATCCCAGCTCTGTTTTATTTTTTGAGACAGGGTTTTCTACATTCCCCATGTTGGTTTTGAATCTGCAATCTTCCTGCCTCAGCCTCCTGAGTAGCTGGAATTATGAGTGTGCAACACCATGCCTAGCTTTTATATTTTCTGTTTACTTGTTTGTTTGTTTGTTTAAGATAGGATCTCATTATGTAGTTTAGGCTGATTTTGAACTCTGTGCACCAGGCTGACCTTGTGGGGTAATCTCCTGTGGCTGGGATCATAGGCGTGTGATCCACTGTGCCTGGCAGGAGACACACCCATCCCTGAGTGCCTCAAACCATCAACCTTTCAATTAACAGCCAAACATGCTGATTGCACCAATTTATGTTTAAATCATTTAAAATTTTTATTTTTGTTAGTACATGTTTGCAGTATGTAGTGATTACTATGGTATATAGTCGGTACATGTTCCTAACATTTTAACATTTTAATGCTTTTTCTGTCCCTTTCCCTTCCCATCCCTTCCTGTTATGTTTGAATTTTAGACAGATGGAAAGTTCAGCGTGAGGAAGTAACTACTTGAGCTAAAGCCAACCCTGTGTTTATATTTTAAAAGACATTTATAGTGTAAATATTTTTAGACTGAGTAAAATATTCACATGGTTCAAAATTAAAACTGAAAAAAGGACATATAGTAAAAGGTCCCACTCTTAATCCCCCAAGTTTCCCCCTGCAGAGACAACTAATATCTTTTTTGTGTGTGTGTGTGTGTGTGTGTGTGTGGCACCGGGGATTGAACTCACAGCCTCCCATCTGTCAGACAGGCACTTAAGGCACTGAGCCAAACTCCAAGCCCTGGTTTTTTGAGGCAGGGTCACACTGTGTAGCTTAGGCCAGCTTTGCCCTGCATTGTAGTCCAATGCTGGCCTCGAACTCACAACGCTCCTCCTACCTCAGCCTCCCGAGTGCTGGGATCAAAGGCGTGCGCCACCACGCCAGGCTATCAGTTTCTTATATATTCTTCTGGAGATATTCTGTGTGTGTGTAACTAACATGTACATGTACTTTTCCCCACTCTTTATAGAAAAGTGCATAGATCAGAAGTGTACAGCCTGAGGGACTTTTATGAGGCAAACACACTTTGTAACCAACATCTAGGTCAAGTAACAGCGCATGAGTTATACTCAGAAAACCACCTTGCTTGTGTCCCCTTCCAGTCTCCACCTTCAACAGCAACCACTATTATAGCATTGCCTATCTTAGTACTTCATAACACATTTCCTCATTTTTTTTTGGTGAGGGGGGTACCAGGGATCAAACTCATGACCTTGTACTTTCCAGGCAAGCACTTGTACTGCTGAGGTAAATCCCCAGCCCCTCGTTTTATTTTATTTATTTATTTTACTCATTTTATTTATTTATTTTATTTATTTATTTTTTATTTATTTATTTTTTTTGTGGCACTGGGGATTGAACTCACAACCTCGCGCCTGCCAGGCAGGTGCTTAAGCAACTGGGCCAAACTCCCAGCCGTAGTTTTCTGAGACAGGGTCGCACTATGTAGTTCAGGCCGGTCTTGTGCTTGCATTGTAGCCCAAGCCGACCTCGAACTCACAACGCTCCACCTACCTCAGCCTCCCGAGTGCTGGGATTAAAGGTGTATGCCACCACGCCTGGCTTTTATTTTTATTTTTATTATTTTATTTATTTATTTTTTATTTTTATTTTTTTTGAGATAGGGTCTCACTGTGCAATTCAGGCAGGCCTTGGGCTCACTGTGTAGCCCAGGTTTGGTCTCAAACTTGCAACAATCCTCCTGCCTCAGCCTCTTGAGAGCTAGGATTACAGGAGTGTGCCACCATGCCTAGCTTCCTCCTCATTTTATTTATTCATTTATTTATTTGCGGCACCGGGGATCAAACTCACAACCTTGCACCTGCCAGACAGGCGCCTAAGCCCCTGAACCAAACTCCCAGCCCTAGTTTTTTTTTTTTTTGCGGCACCGGGGATTGAACTCACAACCTCGCGCCTACCAGGGCAGGCGCTTAAGGCACTGAGCCAAACTCCTGGCCCAGGTTTTTTTGAGGCAGGGTCGCACTATGTAGCTCAGGCCGGTCTTGTGCTCGTGTTGTAGCCCAAGCCGGCCTCGAACCCACAACGCTCCTCCTACCTCAGCCTCCTAAGTGCTGGGATTAAAGGCGTGTGCCACCACGCCCGGCTCCAGCCCTAGTTTTTTGAGGCAGGGTCTCACTGTGTAGCTTAGGTTGGCCTTGTGTTCGAGTTGTAGCCCAAGCTGGCCTCGAACTTACAGTGCTTCTCCTACCGCAGCCTCCCAAGTGCTGGGATTAAAGGCGTGTGGCACCATGCCCGGCTTCCTCCTCATTTTAAAAAAAACATGGTTTTATCATTTTAAAGCACACAATGCCAAGGAGTTTAGAGACTTTTTTTTTTTTTTTTGAGAGGATTTTTCTCTGATTCAGGGTCTCTCTCTAATTCCCTTGTTCAGATTGGCCTCAAACCCACAGCCATCTTCCTGCTTCAGCCTTCTGAGTGCTGGGATTACAGGCGTGTGCCACCATGTCCAGCTTGGATTGTTTTTACATTCTCAGTGTTTGAATCTAGTCTTTTGAGCTAGGTATGGTTGTGGATGCCTGTAACCCCAGCACTCTGCAGGCTGAGGTAGGAGAATTGCTGCAAATTAAAGGTTAGCCTGAACTACACAGACCCTGTTTTATAAAACCAAAAAGAAAAAGAAAAAAAGACTGTTATTTCAGACAGGGTCTCACTATGTTGCCCAGCCTGGTCTTGTGTGGTTTCAAGTGCTACTCCTGTATCAGCCTCTTTGAGTAGCTGGTACTAAAGAAATGTGCCACCACACCCAGCTTCCCAAAAATTGTTTTGTTTTTTTTTTTGCACCAGGGTTTGAACTCACAACCTCATGCCTGCCAGGCAGGTGCTTAAGCCACTGAGCCAAACTCTCAGCCCTAGTTTTTTGAGGCAGGGTCGCACTATGTAGTTCAGGTTGGCCTTGTGCTCGAACTGTAACCCAAACTGGCCTCGAACTCACAATGCTCCACCTACCTCAGCCTCCCGAGTGCTGGGATTAAAGGCATGCAGCACCACGAAAATTGTTAATTATGAATATTCTCCCACAGAGTCCTGAAAACTGACTTTATTTGCCTCCAGCCATCTCTGTTGATAGCCAAAAAGCAGCATAAAGAAGTTTATGAAATTTATTTATTCAACAAAACTGTGCCAAGCACTATTCTGAGTACTTGGATGGGGCTGGGGATTAAGCTCAGTGGCCTAAGCACCTGCCTGGTGCGAGAGTTTGATCCCTGGTACCAAAACAAAACAAAACTGAGTACTTGGATGTCAGTGAACAAAATAAAAAACTTGCTGGGCATGGTGGTGCATGCTTTAATCCCAGCACTCTGGGTGGTTGTGGCAATAGGATCACCAGTTCCAGCCCAGCGTGGACAACTTAGTGATTCAGACCGTGTCTATGTCAAAAAATAAAAAAAGGATCAGGGATGCAGCTCAGCAGAAAGGCCCTGGGCTCAATCCCCAGCATCACAAAGAATTCCTCGGGCTCATGGACCTGCATTTTAGTTTTGGGGAAAAGACGACAATTCAAGTGAATTAGCAATACATTAGAGATAAATGTGGAGGGAGGGGAGAAAAGTAAAGCAAGATTAGAAAGAGATTTAGGACTCTAGACTGAGTGAGGAGCAAGTTGTCCTAAAGTGAGTGATCAGGATGGGCCTCATTCAGGTGACGTGAGCAAAGACCTGGAGCATGTAAAGGAGTCAGCCTTGTAGCTGCTTGCGAAAGAACATTCCAGGCAGAGGAAGCGACCAGTGCTGGGGTAGGGAGGGTCTGGTATTTGAGGATTAGCAAGGAAGCCATTGTGGCTTTAGGGGAGTAAGGGAGAGAGAAGGCGAGAGACAGGCCAGCGTGCTTCCCCTAAAATGCAGACTTTGGAGCATGATGAAGACAGATTGGGCTGTGAGGAGAGATGGACCCTGTGTGGGAATGAGCACCCAGCCATTGTGAAACAAGAGTGGGAGGGCCGGGGAGGGTCACCTTATTGGGAAGGAAGGCCAAGGCTAGCCTGGAGCAGGAAAGGGAGGGCTCCTCTCTCATTTCCTGGTGACAGGGGCGCCTGGTGATGTGCAAGCTGCTGAGCTGACCCCAGGTTGAGCCTCTCTCTACCACCTTTCCTGAAGGAGAGGGCAGCAGGAACCATTCCTCTGGTCAACTGACCTTTCTCTCTCTGCAGCCTCTTACACCAGTAACTTGGCCTACAGCTTCTACAGTCACAAGCTCTATGCTGAGGCCTGTGCCATCTCCGAGCCACTCTGTCAGCGCCTGGCCTCTGCCAAGCCAGGCACTCACCCTGAGGTGCCTCCTGAGAAAGTAAGAGGGCATCAGAAGGGAGGAGGGGAGCTTGCATGGTGGGAGGTGGATTGGTGCGCTGGCAGGACCCTACTTTCAGTAGAGGATTAGGAACTGCATGTTGGCCCCGGTATGTAGTTCCTCACCTGTACAGTTGCTTCATCTCTTTATGTTTTTATTTTTATTTTTTTTTTAGGTACTGGGGATTGGACTCATGACCTTGCTCTTGCCAGGCAGGCACTTGTGCTGCTGAGCTAAATCCCCAGCCCCTAGCTCTTTAGATTGATTCATTTTTTTGTACTTAGCCTTGTCTCTAAGTCAGTGGTTTGCAACCTAGCTGCACATTAGAATCACCTGAGTGAATTAAAGTTCTGATTCCTGGTTCAAGTTAATTGCTTCAGAATCTCCAGCCTGGGAGCCCAGAGCAGCTATGTGTTTTAAAAGTTTCCAGCTGTAAAAGCCGGGCGTGGTGGCGCACGCCTTTAATCCCAGCACTCGGGAGGCTAAGGTAGGAGGAACGTTGTGAGTTCAATCCCCGGTGCTGCAAAAAGAAAAAAAAGTTCCCAACTGGGTGCAGTGGTGCATTCCTGCAATCCCAGCTCTAAGGGAGGCTAAGGCAGGAGGATCAGAAGTTTGAATCCTGAGATCCCATAGGAAATTTTTGAAAAGGGACGGGAGATATGGGTCAGCAGCAGAGTGCCCATGAGTTTGAGCCCCCATACTAGAAACATAAATAAACAAATATTCCCCTCAAAATGGGCTTTTGCACTACCAGTGAGAACCAGAGTCCTGACCAACTTCCCTGTGAAATGATAGGTTGCCTGGATTGGCAAGAGAGATGGGTGGTAGGGGGGCCTTCCAGGGTTTCTTATCTAGTGAGTTGATGAGACGCTGAAGGACTGACATGGAGGTGTGACCTCACATTGGCATTTGCATTGCACGGTGGTGAATGGAATGAAGTAAGGAGACTAAATAATCAGGCCACTATGGCTGCCCAGGTGGGAAACGGTGGGCTGAACTGAACCAGCCGTTGAGGGACGGAAAGAAGTGTGTGAGCACAGGAGGTCAAAGTTTAACCTGGCGAGTAACTGGCTGGGAAGGAGGTGAGAGAAGAAAGAGGCTAGGATTGCTGAGTCAGGACAGTGCCTGTTGCTGCGGAAGGATTAGAGGAGGAGAAGCCAGTCTTCAAGGGTGTGGATGACAACTATCGGGCCAGCAGATGAGAGCCTTGGAGGCTGAATGATCAGGGTGTTTAGTTCTCAGGTGTGTCCTGCCAGGGTGGTGTTGGGAGTGGGGCATGGGGCCACCTGTCAACCTCCGCCATGTGCTGTGTGTGTGCTGTGGACACTCAACTGGCTCCTCCCTCCAGCCTGGTCTGTCCCCTGTCTCTTGTCAGTTGCACAGGTACTTCCGGCTGCATGTAGAGAGTTTGAAGAAACTGGGTAAACAGGCACAGGGCTGTGAGATGGTGATCTTATGGCTGGCAGCCCTACAGCCCTGCAACCCTGAACACATGACTGAGCCAGTCACTTTCTGGGTTCGGGTAAAGATGGATGCGACCAGGACTGGAAACAAGGAGCTACAGCTGAAGTGAGTTGGTGGGGAGGAGGACACTCTTGCCTGCCCCGGAGATAGGGTGGCTTTTGTATTCATGGTCATATTCTTTAGTCCTTATGTCTAAGAAAAGCAGTGATTCCTTCAATCATTAGTTACTTATTGAGTACCTACTGTGTGCCAGCCACTGTGCTAGGTACTTGGGCTAGAGCAGTAACAGGCAATGTTCTTGGGTTTTTTGGTTTTTGGTTTTTTATTTTTTTGGCGGCACTGGGGATTGAACTCACAACCTCACACCTGCCAGGCAGGCGCTTAAGCCGCTAAGCCAAACTCCCAGCCCTGGTTTTTTGAGGCAGGGTCGCGCTATGTAGCTCAGGCCGGCCTTACACTCACGCTGTAGCCCAAGCCGGCCTCGAACTCACAACGCTCCGCCTACCTCAGCCTCCCGAGTGCTGGGATTAAAGGTGTGCACCACCACGCCCAGCTCTGGTTTTTGGTTTTTTGAGACGTAGTCTCACTATGTAGTTCAGGTTGGCCTCGAACTTACTATATAGCCCAGACTGGCCTGAAACTTATGGTGATCCTGCTGCCTCAACCTCCCAAGTGCTGGGATACAGGTGGGTACCCCATACCCAGCATGTTTATATTCTCCTTGGGGAGATATAAAACAATTATATTTTGTTCTTTTTCAGAAGTAGTATATTCTTAGGGCCAGGAGTTTGGCTCAGTGGCTTAAGCGCTTGCTTGGCAGGCGTGAGGTTGTGAATTCGATCCCCAGTACCGACAAAAAAAAGAAAAAAAAAAGAATTAGTATATTCTTGTGATACAGAATTCCATTTTGGGGTACTGATATTGATACATATTGCACGTTAATCATTTTTACTTCCCCTTTGCTTCCCTTTCCGGTTCCCCCATCTCCCAAGTCCTCGAAGTATATTTCACATATGCTTCATGAAGACAAGGATTTTTGTTGTTTTTGTGGTACTGGGTATTGAACTCAGGGCCTTGTGCATGCTAGGCAAGCAATCTACCACTGAGCCACATCCTCAGCCCTAAGACAAGGGGATTTGAAGCGGGAGCAACTTTATATGGGTTATTTAGGAAGGCCAGTTTTTTTCTTTGTTTGGTTGGTTTGGGGTTTTTTGGTGATACTGGGGATTGGAGAAAAATCATGGTGGCACATGCCTGTAACCTTAGCAGTCTGAGAGGCTGAGGCAGGAAGATCACAAGTTTGAACCCAGCCTATTCAATTTAGTGAAATAAAATAAAGATAAAATAAAGGGCTGAAAGAGCCAGGCATGGTGGCGGATGCCTTTAATCCCAGCACTCGGGAGGCTGAGGTAGGTGGAGTGTTGTGAGTTCAAGGCTGGCTTGGGCTACAACACGAGCACAAGGCCAGCCTGAGCTACATAATACGACCCTGCCTCAAAACACTAGGGCTGGGAGTTTGGCTCAGTGGCTTAAGCACCTGTCTGGCAGGCGTGAGGCTGTGAGTTCGATCCCCGGTGCCAAAGAAAAGGGGGTCTGAGAAAAAATAAATAAATAAATAAAAGGGCTGAGGATATAGCTCAGTGCAAAGGTCCTGGGTTCAATCTCTAGTACCATAAAAAAAAAAAAAAAAGCACTCAGGAGGCTGAGGCAGGAGAATCATGAGTTCGAGACCAGCCTGGGGTACAAAGTGAGTTCAAAGCCAGCCTGAACTGCATAGTGAGACCCTGTCTCAAAAAATAGGTCTGGGGATTTAGCTCAGTGGCCTAATAAGCACTTGCCTGGCAGGCTCGAGTTGTGAGTTTGATCACCCAGTACCAAAGAAAAAAAATTTTTTTTTGAGAATTTCTCAAAGAGAAAACAGAAAGCCGGGCGTGGTGGTGCACGCCTTTAATCCCAGCACTCGGGAGGCTGAGGTAGGAGGAGCGTTGTGAGTTCGAAGCCCTCTTGGGCTACAATGCGAGTGCTAGGCTGACCTGGGCTACATAGTTTGACCCTGCCTCAAAAAACTAGGGCTGGGAGTTTGACTCAGTGGCGTAAGCGCCTGTCTGGCAGGCGTGAAGCTGTGAGTTCGATCCCTGGTGCCGCAAAAAAAAAAAAAAAAAGAAAAAGAAAACAGAAAATAGTAAACATAAAAGCTCCAAGGTGGGAAGGTGCTTGGAGGCTGCTGTGAAAACCAGCAAGTTAGAAAGATGAGGGCCCAGACTTGGGGACTGGTAGACTGTGGTGGGTAGGGTGGGCAGGGCCCAGGCCACACCCAGCCTTAGCCGCTGTGGTCAGGGTTTGACTGCAATTCCTGGTGGCAGCCCATTTCAGTGTATTAAACAGAAGCGTGGTGCTATCTGATTTAGACTCAGCTCTAGGCCAGGGCTGGGGCTCCCGGACATGAGGAGAGGCTGTACCCCAGTGCTGAACCTGCTTTCTCTCAGGACTCTGCGAGATAGCCTGAATGACTGGGACCCGGAGACCCTGACCCTCCTGCTGAGGGAGGAGCTGCAGGCCTACAAGGCAGTGCGGGCTGATACTGGGCAGGAACGCTTCAATGTCATCTGTGACCTGCTGGAGCTGAGCCCTGAGGAGACCCCAGCTGGGGCCTGGGCACGAGCCACCTACCTGGTAGAACTGGCTCAGGTGCTCTGCTACCACGACTTTGCCCAGCAGACAGACTGGTGAGTGGGGAGCTGGGGAGGATACTCTTGCTTGTTGCTCTACGTCCTCTTAACTCTTTTGGGGGTCGATTTCCCTCTCCATGTTGCTGAGTGCCCCCTTTGTCTTGTGGCCAGGGGAGTTCATTCACTGGTACCTGCTGTCTTGCAGCAGGCCCTTTGCAGTGCACGATAGCTGAAATGGGTCCAGCTACATGCACCTTCTCTCTACAGCTCTGCCCTGGATGCTATCCAGGAAGCCCTGCAGCTTCTGGAGGCTGTGAAGCCAGAGGCCCAGGCCAAGGATCAACTTCTGGACGATAAAGCACAGGCACTGTTATGGTTCTACATCTGCACTTTGGAGGCCAAAATGCGGGAAGTGAGTCTGGCTGAATAGAGCTGGGTGTAGCAATAATTTTCCTTGGGATCTCTGAAAGCTGGTATCAACCCAGTTTTTTTTTTTAACCTTAATCTACCTTTGCAGGGTATTGAGCGGGACCAGAGAGCCCAGGCTCCTAGTAACCTGGAGGAATTTGAGGTCAATGATCTCAACTATGAAGATAAACTCCAGGAAGATCGTTTCCTGTACTGTAACATCGCCTTTAACCTTGCTGCAGATGCAGGTGAGGGCAGTAACGAGCCTGACTTGGGGGCTCCTCTGTGCTTCCTGAAAGCGGAGCAGAGACCGCTGGTGTGGGAGAGGCTGGCGGGGAGCAGGGGATGTTATGGAGAAACCAAGTTCTCTCCACCTGGTCCATGCAGATAGACTGCTCATTTCTTCTGGCCTACAGCTCAGTCTAAAGCCCTGGACCAAGCCCTGGCTCTGTGGAAGGAGGTCCTCACGGAGGGGCAAGCCCCCGCTGTGCGGTGTCTCCAGCAGACGGCAGCCTCGCTGCAGATCCTTGTGGCCCTCTATCAGCTGGTGGCCAAGGTAATGTAGACAGTGTTGATGGAGGCCCTACAAAGGATGCTAAGCCAGAAGTAGAACTCTTCCCTTTATCAGCCTCTGAGCCTGCTGAGATAACATTTGGATTCAGAGCTGGGCTTTATCACCAGGCTCCCCAACTTTAAATCAGCCTTTATCATTTATTAGTAAATGGGTTCAGGCCAGTAGCTTACTCCTCTAAGCCCAAGTTTCCTTATGTTTAAAAGAGAGGCAATAAGGGGATTTAGCTCAGTGGCTCAGCGCCTGCCTGGCAAGTGTGAAGTCCTGAGTTCAATTCCTGGTACCCAAAGGAAAAAAAAAAGAGGGGCAATAGTAATACTACCTCGGGGCATTGTTATTCAGTTCAATAATGCATGGAAGATGTTTTGTATAAACAGAAGACTCAAATGTTAGCTGGAATTATTAATAACTAGATAATTTCAGGCCTAAATACTCAGAAAAATAAGCAATTTTACATACAGTTTCAGGGAACTTTAAGGACTCAGTGGAGCAGTTCCTTGGACCCTGCAGTAGAAAATTTAAAACAAAAAGCAAAAAATGTTCCACGTAAAGTCTGTGGTCTTTAACCATATTCCAGTACAGGGAGACTGGGAAGGTATCTCAGCCCTAGATTTGAATCTGATATGTAAATTTTTTTATTTTATTTTTATTTATTTATTTTGCGACACTGGGGATCAAACTCACAACCTTGCGTCTGACAAACAGGCGCTTAAGCCACTGAGCCAAACTCCGAGCCCTGGTTTTTTGAGGCAGGGTCGCACTATGTAGCTCAAGTTGGTCTTGCACTCGCATTGTAGCCCAAGCCGGGCCTCAAACTCACAATGCTTCGCCTGCCTCAGCCTCCTGAGTGCTGGGATTAAAGGCGTGCGCCACCACACCCAGCTTGATATGTAAATTTAGACAAACAACCTCACCTGTGTGAGTTCTTATTTTCTATGCTATAAAATTGGGACTGGAGTTTCTCTGAAGATTAAATGAGTTGTTGCATGTAGCCTCTTGGTGAAGTGCTGGGTACATGGTAGGCACACTAAGTCCTGGCTGCTATTGATGGTTGGCATTTAGGCCTTTAAACCCAAGGGTGGGTGCTTTGCAGGCTGCTTTTGCAGATGATGGTCTCTGTAGCCACACTCCATGCAGGCCAAGGGGCAAAGTGCTAGTGGCAGAGGGTGGAAATGGAGGCTTGCTTAGGAGCAGAGTCAACTTACTGCTTTCCGCCAATCAGCCTCTGCAGGCCCTGGAGGCCCTCCTGCTCCTGCGGACCGTCTCTGAGGGACTGAACGACCATGCAAAAGCAGTCAGCTCCTCTTGCCATCTCACCCAGGTTCTCCTGAGCCTCGGCTGTCCCAGCTATGCCCAGGTGAGTGGCAGCAAGCAGCATCTGGAGCCTGGGGTCACACGTGGCTTAGAAGTCCATCTTTCCCCCTGACAAGACAGGAAATGGAAGAAGCAGCTTCTCTGCCTCCTGCCGTTGACTAGAGGGCTGGAGGGTATGGAGTGGTGGCAGGCGGTCATGGGGAGAGGAGGCTTCTTTCTCCTTCTTAGTGTAAGATCTTACAGTTCTGCCCCAGGAATCTACTGCCCATGCTGCATTTTCCAGCTGTTTCTGTGCAGCTGTCACAATGTCTCCTAGTTAGTCTTTTTGCTTTTCATCTTTTTGTCTATTTGTTTTCTTTGTGGTACAGAGGATCAAACCCAGAGCCTCACATGTACTAGACAAGTGCTCTACCACTGACTTAAAATCACCAATCCCAGTTTCTCCCTTTCTTTTTCCTTTTTTTTTTTTTTTTTTTTTTTTTTTTTTTTTTTTTTTTTTTTTTTTTTTTTTTTTTTTTTGAGACAGAGTCTCACTATGCAGTTCAGGTTGGGCTTGAACTCACTATGTAGCCCAGGTTGGCCTTGAACTCATGGTGATCCTCCTGCTTTAGTTTCCCAAGTTCTGGGCTTATAGGACTGTGCCACCACACTCAGCTCCAGTTTTTCACTTTCTGATTTCATCTTTTAACTACCACTTGGAAGCACAGGTCTGATTTTACCTGTTTCCCATGGAAAAGATTTCTGTGGTTTGCTTCTCCCTTACTGAAGCATACTATCCACACTCAACTTTTCAGCCACTTGCTACCATGTTGTACTCTATGCCAATTCATACCTATTACTTTCTATTCCCTGTATGTACCCCTCTTGTCTTTGGATGTCTTAGTCCCTCCACTGGAAACATACTTCTCCCTGCTTCCCCTTTTCTCATTCTGCAAACCTCTCTGCTGTTTGTAAGGCCTTGGCTCAGTTGTTGCCTCCTTCACAAAGCACTTTTTACACCTTCCTCTTGACGGCCATGCCAACTACTTTCTGGGTCCCCCTGACCTAGGACAGCACTGTGGCTCTGTTCTCTGGTTCAGTTCATGTGCCTGTGCTGTTCTCACTCTTTGGCATCTGTTGCACAGCAGCTTGTTTGCTTTTTAGTCAGCTTTGTCTTTCTAGATGACAGTTAATGGAAAGTGTTAAATGAACATCGTGGTGAGTAGTAACTTTTATGTAGATTATAAAACTAGAAATAATTTAATATTTAACTGGTCATGCTCAGGATTTGACTTGCACATGCTTAACTCCATTTTAATGTGAAAAATCTGGCTTCTGCTCCTGAGTGCTCACCCCGTCTCTACTGACTGCTTCCTTAGTTTTACCTGGAAGAAGCCGAATCCACCCTGATGCATCTCGATGAGAGCACGGACGCACACCTGCTCCTTTCCCTGACTTGTCACTTACTTCGAAGTCAGCTCTGCTGGACTCAACAGAAGGTATTTTCCATTTTCTTTCTTTACTTTCCTTTGTTCCTTTTTTTTCTTTTTTTTTTTTTTTTCTTTTTTGATGCTGGGATCAAACTCAACCTTGCGCCTGCCAGGCAGGCACTTAGGCCACTGAACTGAATCCCTGGCTCCTTTGTTCCGTTCTTTCCTTCTCTCAATCTCTTTCTTCCTTTCCTTCTCTTTCTCTTTTTTCTCTAATGCTGAATATCAAATCCAAGGCCTCATACATGCTAGACAAGTGCTGTAGTGCCTTTGAGTTACATCCCCAGCCAGGCCTCATTTTTTCACTTTTTTTTTTTTTTTTTGGTACTTGAAATCAAACTCAGGACCTTGCACTTGCCAGGCAGGCACCTATGCCACTGAGCTGTGTCCCCAGCCTCATTTTTTTCACTTTCTAATTCTCAACAGGAAGATTTTAGGATTTTTAGGGTATTTGTCTGGGTTCTGAGCTGTCCCTGGAGTTAGGCAGAATGTTCCTGACCCTGTGAAGTGGTGGAAATTTCCTGGCTTTGCCACTGTGTCACTCATCCTCTAGTAGAAATATTATCCTTTTCATTTTTTCCAGTTTCCACAGGGGCTGTGGAAACCAGAAATTGGGAAGACAGTGATCTTGGGAAAATGCTAGAGTCTTAGACTAGAAAATCAGCAGGATCCAAACAACCTGAGTTTTCTCCCAAACTAGCTTTGAGTGAGGATTGAACCCAAGGCTTTTACACTGATCTACATCCTTAGCCATTTTTTATTTTGAGAGTCTTGCTAAATCACTGAGTTGCCTAGGCTGAATCTGAATTTGTGGTCTTCCTGCTTTAGCATCCTAGAGTGCTGGGATTATAGGTGTGTGCCACCATGCCTTGCTTAGCTGTATGTTTTGGCCAAATCTTTTTAAGTTTTTCCAGATAGGGTCTCACTATATAGCCTCAAACTTGCGATTCTTCTGAGTGCTAGGATTAGAGACAGGCCAGATCTTATACCCTCTCAGGCTCTAGTTCTTTTCTCAGAGTTTTTTCTTTTTTTTTTTTTTTTTTTTGCGGCACCGGGGATTGAACTCACAACCTCACACCTGTCAGACAGGCGCTTAAGTCACTGAGCCAAACTCCCAGCCCTGGTTTTTTGAGGCAGGGTCGCACTGTGTGGCTCAGGCCGGCCTTGCGCTCGCGCTGTAGCCCAAGCCAGCCTCGAACTCACAATGCTCCTCCTACCTCAGCCTCCCGAGTGCTGGGATTAAAGGCGTGCGCAACCACGCCCGGCCATGAGTTTTTTCATTTTTAAAAGTAGGATTGAGGCTGAGCGCTGTGGCACATGCCTGTAATCACAGCACTCGGGAGGCTGAGAGAGGAAGATTGCCATGAGTTGAAGGTCAGCCTGGGCTACATAGTCCAGGCTGAACTACATAGTGAGACCCTGTCTCAAAAAAAAAAAAAAAAAAAGCAGGGGTGGGCCCCATGACTTTCAGTGCATCTCAAGCTCTGAAATGCGTTATTTGACTGCTCTCCTCTGGTTCTTTGTGTCTGTCAGGTGACTGAGGGTGTCTCTCTGTTGCTGACTGTCCTTCGGGATCCTGCCCTCCAGAAGTCATCCAAGGCTTGGTACTTGCTGCGAGTCCAGGCCCTGCAACTGCTGTCCATTTACCTTAACCTCTCATCAAACAGCCTCTCAGATGCCCTGCGAGAGCAGCTTTGGGCTCAAGGTGAAAGAGTAGGACCCATGGTCTTGGAGGATGGGTATGGTTTTTCGGCTGTGAGCTCTTCCTACCCTCATCCCTGCTGCTGTGCTGCTCTGTGGAGCAGCATAAAACCAGGAGCTACTCAGAGGAGGCCTGGGGTAGCAAACAGTTCTCACCCACTACTTCTTTGATTGACCACTAACTGCTTGTAAGACCTGACTGAAAAGAGTTCTGAGAGCTTGTAGAGTCTCAGAGGAGAGTTCTATAGACTTGCTCTGTCTGCCTCAGGTCTAAAAGGAAGAACCCCCAGCAGACTTGGCACTTACTGTCTTAGTAGCTGGTGGCTAGCCAGGTCACATCACCTGCCCTTCCTTCTCCTCACTCCCCACAGGCTGGCAGACACCTGAGACAGCACTCATAGACTCCCATAAGCTCCTTCGAAGCATCATCCTCCTGCTGATGGGCAGCGATGTCCTCTCCCTACAGAAAGCAGCTGTGGAGACGCCATTTCTGGACTGTGGTGAGTCTGAGGAGGACAGTAGGGCCCTTCCAGCGATAGATGGGCTAATGGTGAAGGTGGGGTTGGCAGTTTTGTCTCCAGTGGCCCTGACTATCATTAAGTGATGAAGTCTCATCTTTCTCCTTTGCTGCAGGTGAAAATCTGGTACAAAAATGGCAGGTTCTTTCAGAGGTTCTGAGCTGCTCGGAGAAGCTGGTCTGCTGCCTTGGCCGCCTAGGGAGTGTGAGTGAAGCCAAGGCCTTTTGCTTGGAGGCCCTGAAACTTACCACAAAGCTGCAGTTACCAGGCTGGTGAGTGCAGAGCCCTAGAGGATCCCTATTCTGACCCTGAGAGCCACACATTCTAGGTCGTAGATGCCCGTATCGTCCTGGAAAAGAATGTTATGTTTAGGGGTGGGTGGTAGGCATTCCATGGAATGCTTTTTTAAATCAAGGTTAGAGGTTTTTATTTTCAATGGACTTTTCACATGTCTTTCAGAATGCTAATAAGATTGTACATCTTAAAAGGTCTAGTACTGCATTTCCCTAAGTTTATTCACTGACAGGATCTTTTTTTTTTTTTTTTTTTTTTTTGAGGATTACAGTTAGAAAATCAATCCTGTCTGCGTGCATGGGGATGAGTTGAGATGAGAGAGAGAATTATAGAGGGTTTTCCCCAGGGAGCCTGTAAGGCAGCTTTAGCTAATGAGGAAGGCTTTTTAGAAACAAGATGGTGATAACTATGTACAAAAGTGGCAAAGAGAGAGACTGCAGGAAAACAGTATCTCACTGACTGCTTCTCAACTCCTCTCCCAAAAAGGTGTGCCCTGTTCCTGGTGCTGAAAGGCGAGCTAGAGCTGGCCCGCAGTGACACTGACCTCTGTCAGTCAGACCTGCAGCAGGTTCTGTTCCTGCTTGAGTCTTGTACGGGTAAGTAGTGGTGGGGGTGACACACATGTCTACCAGGTAGCACCCCTTGGCCTCGGTAGCCTGTCTGTGTCCCCCCTCCACATGGTGTGCCCCATGCCAACCCTCCCTGGTTCTTGTCTTCAGCCTTGCCCAATTTATTTGGGCTTAAATTTAAATTTGGTTAAATAAAATTTATCATTTAAGCCCTCAGTCACATTTGCCACATTTCACATGCTCAGTGGCACATGTGGCTCACTGTGCTATACAAGATAGGACAAGTATAGTGTTCCAGGGCAGCTTAAACTAAGACTGAAACATTGTATTTATGGTACATTTTTTTCTTATCAATCTTTTTTTTTTTTTTTCTATATTAGAGTCCAAACCCAACAGCTCTCTACTACTGAGCTATATGCCCAGCTCTTTATTCTAATGTTTTTTATGTTACGACATGGTCTCAGTACTGTGCTCATATGCAACTCAAACTTGCTATTCTTCTGCCTCAGCCTCCCTAAATGCTAGAGTTACAGGCATGCACCACCATGCCCGGCTTCAGCCATTTTAACCTCTACTTCATTTACCCCACATAAAACTATGTAGGTAGGTGGGTGCCTAGTTTTTTGTTTTTGTTTTTGTTTTTTCAAAAAAAAAAAAAATTGAGAAATTCAATGATTGGGCCAGTCGGGGCCGAAGGCAGGATTATGATGGGCCTTCTGGTGCTGCCAGCCTCCTCTTCCAGCCATGGTCCTCTGAGCTGCAGGTGTAGGGCTTGTGTGCTGTTGATCCCTTCTTAGATGGGAGAAAAACATTAGGGAATTTCTCTAAAAGCTAATAAGAGCCGGGCGTGGTGGCGCACGCCTTTAATCCCAGCACTCGGGAGGCTGAGGTAGGAGGAGCGTTGTGAGTTCAAGGCCGGCTTGGGCTACAACGGGAGCGCAAGGCCGGCCTGAGCTACATAGTGCAACCCTGCCTCAAAAAAACCAGGGCCGGGAGTTTGGCTCAGCAGCTTAAGCGCCTATCTGGCAGGTGCGAGGCTGTGAGTTTGATCCCCGGTGCCGCAAAAAAAAATAAAATAAAATACAAAATAAAAAATAAAAGCTAATAAGTTATACTGATATGACTGAATTTTATACAGTAATAGAATAATTTGTAGATAAATAACACAGATATTAGTGAATATTTGTAGATATTGTAGAATTATTAGTGAATAATTTGTAGATAAATAACACAGATATTAGGGAGCTGGACCCTAAGGTAACTCAAGAAGCACTTGATACTAAGGGTTTTGTAATTCTTACTCTACTCTCTCCCTAGAGTTTGTGGGAGTGGCCCAGCACCCAGATGCTGTGAAGAAGGTCCATTTACAGAAGGGGAAACAGCAGGCCCGGGCCCCTCGGCCCCCGCAGCTCCTAGAGGAGGAGTCTTTCCTGAGAGGTCCTGCTCTGGAGTTGGTGGCCACTGTGGCCAAGGAGCCTGGCGCCATTGCACCTTCAACAAACTCCTCCCCAGTCCTAAAAACCAAGCCCCAGCCCCATCCCGGCTTCCTGTCTCACTCCCCTACATGTGACTGCTCACTCTGTGCCAGCCCTGTCCTCTCAGCAGTCTGTCTGCGCTGGGTGTTGGTCACAGCAGGCTTGAGGCTGGCCACAGGCCTTCAGCCCCAGGGTCTGGAGCTGCTGCAGGTTGTGCTAAAGGGTTGCCCCGCAGCCACCAAGCGCCTCACCCAAACCCTCCAGGCTTCCCTGAATCACAAAGCCCCTGCCTCTTCTGTCCCGAGCCTTCTTGATGAGCTCCTGGCTCAGGCATACACAGAGCTGGCGCTGGCAGGCCTGAAGCAGCCATCAAACAAGAGCCTGAGGAAGATCCTAGAGTCAGGGCTGAAGTTCACGGCGGCGCGGATCCACCAGCTGGAGCCCTGGCGAGCCAGCCTGCTCTTGATTCAGGCCCTCATAAAGCTGGCTGGCCTCAGCTGCTGTGCTACGCAACTTTTTGCAAGCTCATGGGGCTGGCAGCCACCGTTAATCAAAAGCCCCCCAGGCTCAGAGCCCTCTAAGACCCAGAGCCAAAAACGTTGTGGACGAGGCCGCCAGCAGGTAGCCTCTGCTCCCCTGCCCCTCCATAATACCTCTCACAGAGGCCCAGAAGGTGGTGGACCACCCTGTACACCTAAGCCCGCGGGCCGAGTCAGGCCAGCTGGACCTCGAGTCCCCTTCACTGTGTTTGAAGACGACTACCCTACAAAGAGCAAGCCCAAGGTTCCCCAGGCCCCCAGGGTACATCAGAGGGTCCAGACGCGCCTTAAGGTGAGGTGGGACAGTGACCAGGTGGTGCTGGTTGTGAGGGTGGAAGAGTGTTCTTCAGAGCAGTGTTCTGGGCCAGAGCTCCCTGGGCTGAATGGAACCTTAGTCTGCTGTTGGGAGGACCCCTACATCGCCCTTAACTCTGGTTTCTTTCCTTGTGCTTCTTCCTATTTTTTTTCTTCACCTTTTGCACTGGAGCCACTTCTGAAATTGAGAGTAGCTAGTGTTGCCAGGCATGGTGGTGCACTCCTGTAATCCCAGCACTGGGGCTAAGGCAGGAGGAACACTAGGAGTTTAGCCAGACTGCATAATGAGACCCTGTCTCAAAAATAAACAAAAGCTGATGTAATGGGAAATTCCTGTCTTCCCTTATGATGGTGCCCGTGTGTGGCTCTACAGCGCCGCCTGCTGTCAGGAGGAGCTGTCTCTGAAGGCCCTTTGACTTTCCTCCCTCTGACCCCAGGTGAACTTCAGTGATGACAGTGATTTGGAAGACCCTGTCTCCGCTGAGATACTGCTTGTTGAGGAACCTAAGAGATGGGGCACTGTTTCCCGGGGCCGGGGCCGAGGTCGGGGCCGGGCTAGGAAGAGCCCAAACTTGGAGATAGGTATAGTAGCTCCTCCAGGTAGTACCCCTGTGAGTGGTAAGAGCCGTAGAACAAAGAAAGTGGCATCAACACACTGTGAAGAGCAGGGTCCCCAGGCAGCCCATTGTGGCCAGAACAAGCTGGGCCCTGAGCTCATGAGGACCATCCCCGAGGAGGAACTGACTGACGAGTGCATGGAAATGAGCTTTGAGACCCTCCAAGCCTCTGATGGAGAAGACTCAGCCTCAGGTATGGTGACAAGGGTGAGTGGGAAAAGGAGTGTTGGGGGGGGTCCCTGATAATTGGTGCCAAAGGAGTCCAGGGGGAAAGCCGTTGCTGTGCGGAGATGGCATGTGGAAGGGGAACAGAGCAGGTATCGGGAGGGAACTCTGTGAGGAAGTCCTGTTCTCTCCTCAGGTGGGAAGGCACTGGCTCCAGGTGCTGATCCTCCCATAGGCGAATGTGAGGTGTTGAGACGGGATTCCAGCAAGGAGGAGCTGCCCATCCTGGTCCTAGGCAAGGAGAGCGACAGGGACCTCAGTCCTTGGCTCCAACCCCCCACAGTCTCCATAACCATTGGTGAGTGTGCTACTAAAGGCCAGTCATTTAGGTCTGTCCAGGTTGTGTATGGTTCTGGCTTTGAGACTCCATGTGGATCGAGTAGTCTGGAAGTCTGGAACATGGTTAAATCTCAGCACTCTGTACGGTTACGTAACCTCTCTGAGATTCTGCTTCCTTCACTATTGAATGGGGTTTGTGTAGCAACCAGCTGTAGCTGTTGAGGTTCTTGGGGTGAAGGACCACACAAGGATTAGAAAATGAAGAAGAGAAAAAGCTGGGGCCAGGTGGAGCCCTTACCCTTCTGTTGGGAGGAAAGGAACTGCCCCTTCACTGTAGGGGCCTTTATTTATATCTTTTAGCAACTTAATGTCATATGACACCCTGTTGTCCTAGCAACCCACTGTTGAGTTTGTCTTGGGGCTAGGTGTTCTCTCGGCTGAAGCAGCTTCTTCACGTGGCTTGCCAGGGTACTCTTTGTTCTTGGGATGATGTGTCATGCCCCAGCCTTGCATGTGTGGTCAATTTTTAGCTTTAACAGCTCCCAACAGGTTTGTACCCCAGCACTCAGGAGGCTGAGGTACAATGCCATGAGCATAGTGAATTTAAAGCTAGCCTGAACTGCATAATGAGACACTGTCTCAAACAAACAAACAAACAAACAAAAACCCTGTTTTATCCCTGTAATCAATCCTAGCACTCAGGAGGCTGAGGCAGAAGGATCACTATGAGTTTGAGGCCAGCCTGAACTACATAGTGAGATCCTGTCTCAAAAAAACCACCGGGGATTTAACTCACAACCTTGCGCCTGTCAGACAGGCACTTAAGTCACTGAGTCAAACTCCTGGCCCTAGTTTTTTGAGGCAGGGTCACACTATGTAGCTCAGGTTGGCCTTGCGCTCGCGTTGCAGCCCAAGTCGGCCTTGAACTCACAATGCTCCTCCTACCTCTGCCTCCCGAGTGCTGGGATTAAAGGCATGCTCCACCACGCCCGGCTCAAAAAGACCCTATCTTAAAAAAACAATAATAATAAAAAAAGAAGGGCTTGGGCAGATGGAGTGAGATAATTAATACCTGTTAGTTGCATATCATCCTATTTGGTTCATTCCCCTTCATAAAGAGTAGCTTCTTTTTCATGGGGAAATGAAGGAGGGACTCCTTGGAAGTTCCTGTCCACTAGGAAACAGGAGACTGACCTTTAGTGAATGTCTTAACCTTCCTCTAGGTTCTTCTACACTGGATTCCATGTGCGAGTCTCTGAGCATTGCTCTGCGTGGGGTCAGTCACTGCCCTCCTAGTGGGCTCTATGCCCACCTCTGCCGCCTCCTGGCCTTGTGCCTGGGCCACCGGGATCCCTATGCTACTGCCTTCCTCGTTGCCGACTCCGTCTCTATTACCTGTCGCCACCAGCTGCTCACCCACCTCCACAGACAGCTCAGGTGAGTGCTCGCCGTCACAGGGGCTCACGCCAGCCAGGCTGTGAGGAGGGCCCCAGCTTCAGCGATGGGACTCACCCCTGCTCATGTTGCCTCCAGCAAGGCCCAGAAGCATCAAGGATCACTCAGACTGGCAGAGCGGCTGCAGCAGCTAAGCCTCCAGGAGACGCCTGGTGATGTCCCTCTGGCCCGCATCCAGCGCCTCTTTTCCTTCAGGGCTTCAGGAGCTGGCGCCTTTCCCCAGCCTGAGAAACAGCATTTTCAGGAGCTCCTGGCTCTGCTCCCCAGTGGTACAGGAACAGCTTCTGGCTGGCTCTTCTGTCCTTGATTGCATCTTTCTGAGTTCGTTGGGTGGTAGAGTTGAGACACTGATTGTTTGTGTAGATTTGTGCCCCTTGCATTACACCTTTGTGTCTGTGAGCCATGTTTCTGTCTCCCAATAGACATATGCTGCATCAGCAAGTCTGTGCTTACCCTCACAGTTGTTACCCATAAATTCAGTCCTTGTTCAGGAGTCTGCTGTCTTCCTACAATAACATGAGGCTCTTGAGGTCCGTTGACATGTGATCCCAGTGCCTCACTCTGTAGGCCCCTTGTTCGCTGCGGTGAGGGATGCTAAAAAGTAGGAGCTGCCTGTCCTCAGGAAACCAGAAGGGCAGCAGAGGGCTCCTTAAACCCCAGCTGGAGTTGTCCTGAGTGATAGATAGGGACTGCATGCCAGAGATAGGGCCGGGAATTCCTCTTAACACTCCGCATGATTCCGGTTGTGTCCTCTGTGTCAGGGGTGACTGTCTGCATGTTGGCTGTGGCCACCCTCCAGCCTGGAACTGTGGGCAACACTCTCCTGCTGACGCGACTGGAAAAGGACAACCCGCCAGTCACTGTGCAGATCCCCACTGCCCAGGACAAGGTAAGGCTCCAGGCCCAAGTAGCAGTGTTGGCCACAGTGGCCTTTGGTCAGGCTGCTCACATCCTGTGACTGGGGATGGAGATGGTGATTGCTGGCTAAGCCAAGAGCTCACAACCCCATCATCCACAGTTCCCTCTGAGTTCAGCCCTGAGAGAATTCGATGCCATCCAGAAGGAGCAGAAAGAGAACAGCAACTGTACTGACAAGCGAGCCTGGTGGACAGGCCGACGGGCCCTGGACCACAGGATGGAGGTGTGTGCGGGGGAGTGCTCAGGGCTGTCCCAGAAGTGACCCCGGGGTGCCAGGGTCTTTCCCCAGCAGAGGGCTCAGGTCAGTGCTCAGCTACTTCAAGTCCCTTCTGGAAATATAGGCCTCAAAAAATACGACTTCACTTGGGGAAGATTTTAAATAATAAGAGCACCAGATGTGAAAGGCGTTATGGCAGTGGAACATTTAAAGATATACAGGGGAAGCCGGGCGTGGTGGCGCACGCCTTTAATCCCAGCACTTGGGAGGCTGAGGTAGGCGGAGCGTTGTGAGTTCGAGGCCGGCTTGGGCTACAACGCGAGCGCAAGGCTGGCCTGAGCTACACAGTGCGACCCTGCCTCAAAAAACCAGGGCTGGGAGTTTGACTCAGCGGCGAGGTGATGAGCTCGATCCCCGGTGCCACAAAAAAAAAAAAAAAAAAAAGATATACAGGGGAGCCAGTTGTAGTTGTAGTGTAATCCAACCCCCTGGGACACTAAGGCAAGAGGATTGGGAGTCTGGCTTCCTATCTGACTGAGGGCTCCACCCCCCGCTCCCAGGACCTCATCACCTCCCTGGAGAAGCATGTGTTGGGCTGCTGGCGGGGGCTGCTGCTGCCCTCCAGTGAGGAGCCTGGCCCTGCGCAGGAGGCCTCCCGACTGCAAGAGTTGCTGCAGGACTGTGGCTGGCAGTATCCCGACCCCACTCTGCTCAAAGTAAGTTCAGGCAGAGGGAAGGGGAAGCTACTGGACACGGCACCTGCTAAACCTGTCCCCCCTGTAGGTCTTGCTCAGTGGTGCCGGTACCCTCACGACCCAGGACATTCAGGCCCTGGCCTACGGGCTATGCCCAACCCAGCCAGACAGAGCCCAGGAGCTCCTGACTGAGGCAGCCAGGCGTCTACAGGGGCAGACGGCGCCAAGCAATAAGCACCTTGTCTTGGTGCTGGATAGGGTAAGAGGGGGCAACAGGTAGTGGGCAGCAGCTTATCACAGGCCTCTTTGGGCCCTGGCTGAGGAACCTTGGAATGCATTTTGCTCAGGACCTGCAGAAGCTGCCGTGGGAAAGCATACCCTGCCTACGAGCACTGCCTGTCACCCGGCTGCCCTCCTTCCACTTCCTGCTCAGCTATATCATCGTCAAAGAGGTAGGATGCCAGGGTCAGTCTGGGGCGAGTTGGTGACTGGAGGGGAACTGAAGAGAGGGTTGGGGAGACCTGAGGAGATAGCAGCAGGTCTCAGGAGCAGTGAGATGCAGAAAGCAGTTTAGAGGCTGCTGAAGGTTGGACCTGCAGCCAAACCAGGTCCTGATCACCATTATCTCCCCTCAGGCTGGAGCCTCATCAGTGCTGAGCCAAGGGGTGGATCCTCAGAGCACCTTCTATGTCCTGAACCCTCACAATAACCTGTCAAGCACAGAGGAGCAATTTCGAGCCAAGTTTAGCAGGTCAGAGGGGTGAGGGCACAGAGGCGGATGGGGAAGGATAGAGACAGCGAGCTGGGACACTGCGCCTTTTTTCCAGAATCAGGCATTGCAGTGCCTTCATCTGCTGTCCCCTCTACCCTCTTTGCTGCATGATCACCACTGTGCAGGTCATATTCTTACTCCTGCCTTTTCTCTGCAGTGAAGCTGGCTGGAGAGGGGTGGTTGGGGCAGTGCCAAGCCCGGAACAGGTGCAGGCAGCCCTGACAGAGCACGACTTATATATGTGAGTGTAGGGTGGGTTGAGGAGAGGGGCAGCCCTGAGGATGGTGTCACTGCAGGTTGCTCTGGCACCTTAGAGCCTCTGGACTGGGCTGAGTCCTGGTTCTGCCAGGTCAGTGCTTATCTCACTTCCTTCTGCCTTAGCTATGCAGGTCACGGGGCTGGTGCCCGCTTCCTCGATGGGCAGGCGGTACTGCGACTGAGCTGCCGGGCAGTGGTCCTTTTGTTTGGCTGCAGCAGTGCAGCCCTGGCCGTGCATGGAAATCTGGAGGGGGCTGGCATTGTGCTCAAGTACATCATGGCTGGCTGGTGAGGCTCGAGGGGTGAGACCTGTCCTAGGACGCTAAAACCCCTGCACCTACCCGGTTCTTTCCCAGCTCTGAGCCTTGCCTCCTTCCTCTCTTACCTCACCTTCCTCCCATCCTGGTTCCCTAAGGGTGCCTGGCCCTGTACCCTTGATAACCTTGCGTTCTCCTCGAACCATGGGCTAAGGGAATTCCTTGTTGGTCCAGTCCTTCCTTCTCACCCACCACTACCACCGCTCGTATCTTCTGGGGTCATTTGTTCCAGGGCCCTCACTTTGTGTGCCTTTTTTCCCAGCCCCCTGTTTCTGGGAAATCTCTGGGACGTGACTGACCGTGACATTGACCGCTACACAGAGGCTCTCCTGCAGGGCTGGCTCGGAGCAGGCCCAGGGGCTCCCCTGCTCCACTATGTCAGCCAGGCCCGCCAGGCTCCCCGACTCAAATCTCTTATTGGATCCGCACCTGTAGCCTATGGCTTGCCTGTCTTCCTTCGGTAATGCTTGGAGCTATCCTATTGCTGGTAGAATGACTGTGACTGTTCTACCTCCAACCTTCGATTTTACCCTCAGGATAAATATTTTAGTTATTTTCCCTTGTGTTTTATATGAAATATTTCCTTTCAGTTTAACCTTAATGTAATAAAGATGTATCACTTAAACTCTGTTTGTGCAGTGTATCTGAGAACATCTAAAGACACACACACACACACACACACACACCCATGTGCTACTGTAAGAAGATGGGAAAAACTTGCAGGATTCAAGTTTGAGAACCTTGGGAAGAAAGAGAAAGCCACAGAATAAAGCTGAACCAGGATGAACCTTGGTAGACCAAGCTGTAGGAGAGAGGGCCATCAAGATGCTCAGAGCTGCATATGGAGGCTAATGCCTGTAATATCAGCACTCTGGGAGGCTGAGGCAAAAGGATCGTACATTTGAGCCCAGCCTAAGCAATTTAGTGACGTAGTGAAACTCAAAATTTTTAAAAGGGCTGATGATATAGTCCAGTACAAAGGCCTGGGTTCAATCTCCAACATCAGGGAAAAAAATAGAAGTGGAAACAGGTCCCAGAAAGGGCAGTGGTATGTGTTGAGGGTATCTTCTTTTTTTATAATCAGATTTTATTGGTATATTTTAGATATTCATAATGATCTATTCATCATAGAGAATCTACCTGTACATGATATTGTTTTTTCTCCATCCTCCTCCCCTCCAACTCCTTCTCCCCTCCCATTTACAAAAGTTTTGTTTCCATGGGTTTTTTCTTTTTTACTTTTCCCTTTCCCTCTCCCCTCTCCCTTGTTCTTCTCCCCATTTAAACATTTTCTCCATAGTTCACAATACCTATTGTTGAGGGTACCTTCCTTTATGCTTCAGTTGCTCAGCCTCACTCCAAAGGCCATTATATGCAACTGCTCTCTTCCACTATAGCTGCTGGATCCTCAGTGCTGGTCCCTGAGCAGCACATTCTGTGGGTTCTGTTATCAGGTGTGTGTCTCCAACTAAACCTTAAACTCCAGGGAAGTTTGCCCCTTTGACTCTCATGTGCTCCCCACATCTAGTACACTGTGCATGGTGATGGGTGGCTGACAGTAGTGACTCCTTACCTTCCTTTCCACCTCATTTTCACAAAGTGCTGTTTCCCTACTTCTCATGGCTCAAAGAACTTCACAGGTCTCCTGGCCTGTGTGTCACTAGGCTTGAACTGAGGAAGGACAGAATAAAAGATAGGTACAAAGGAAACACAGAAATCATAACTAAGAAACACAGAAACCATGCTTTTAATAAGACTGAAACTGCTGGGCATGGTGGTGCATGCCTTTAATCCCAGCACTCGGGAGGCTGAGGTAGGAGGAGCGTTGTGAGTTCAAGGCCAGCTTGGGCTACAATGCCAGTGCAAGGCTGGCCTGAGCTACATAGTGCGACCCTACCTCAAAAAACTAGGGCTGGGAGTTTGACTCAGTGGCTTAAGCACCTGTCTGGCAGGCATGAGGCTGTGAGTTCGATCCCCGGTGCTGCAAAAAACAAATAAATAAATAATAAAAGAAGACTGAAACTTCTGGGACCCAGTCAAAGTCACCCTAAGGTGATTCATATGTGCTTTCCCTTGGTAAAGTTTAGGCTCCTTTCCTTTCGTATCTATCGCACTCAAACTTCCTGTGGACACTGGAAGTCCATAAACTGGCCTAATTGAGAAAGAGCAGGAATTCGATCTTTTCTTTTTTTTCTTTTTTTTCTTTTTTTTTTTTTTGCGGCACCAGGGATTGAAATCACATCCTTGCACCTGCAAGGGCAGGTGCTTAAGCCACTGAGCCAAACTCCCAGCCCTGGTTTTTTGAGGCAGGGTCGCACTATGTAGCTCAGGCCGGCCTGGCACTCGCATTGTAGCCCGAACCGGCCTCAAGTTCACAATGCTTCTCCTACCTCAGCCTCCTTTGTGCTGGTACTAAAGGCGTGCTCCACCATGCCCAGCTAGGAATCCGATCTTAAGATACAGGCTGAGAGAATCCAAAGAATGTTTTTTGGGGTTTTTTTTTTTGGTGGCACCTGGGATCGAACTCACAACTTTCGCGCCTGCCAGGCAGGCGCTAAACCCATTGAACCAAACACCTGGCCCTAGTGTTTTTTGAGACAGGATCACACTATGTAGCTCAGGCTGGCCTTGCACTCATGTTGTAGCCCAAACTGGCCTCAAACTCACAACGCTTCACCTACCTCAGCCTCCCTAATGCTGGGATTAAAGGCGTGCACCACCATGCCCAGCTCCAAAGAATGTTTAAACTACATATTTTAATAAAACCCCACCTAGGTCTAACCATGTAGAATAGACTGGGGGATCAGCCACCTTCTTCAGAGTTTCCGCCCCCTCAAGGAAGAATAGATGTTCTCCGTTCCAGGAAATAATTGTCTGTCTTGTCTGTCTCTGTCTCTGTCTGTCTCTGTCTGTCTCTCTGTCTCTGTCTCGCTCCCCCCGCCTCTCTCTCTCACCCCAACACTATTTCTTTGAGTGTAGAACTTCCACTTACTGCCTAATAAACCCTTCTTAAGCCTCTTACTGATGCATCCTGAAAATACTTTTCTCTGCGACAAGTCAGAGAACCTGCAGTCCTATACTACCAATGGGGTGTTAGTTTCCTAATCTCAGTTTTGGGAACCTCCCGAGGCCTGTCCCGTGACCACCCAGATGGAGCAGCACACATTGCTTTACAATATTGTAGTTAAGCCGGGTGTACGGACACACACCAATGAACTCAGCACCTGGGAGGCTGAGGCAGGAAGATCGCTGAGTTCAAAGTTACACAGGGCTACATAGTGAGTTCAAGGCGGATTGAATTACAGAGCAAGACCCTGTCTCAAAAACTAAAGAAAGTGTAGTTGAGTTCTGAGGATTTAAAGATTTTTAATTTTTGTGAGCGGAAGTAATGTTTGCTACATTGTTACTGCCCTAGGTTTAGGATACTTTGTGATTCGCGATTGTCTACTTCAATCTGCATTCCACCCCCGCCCCACCCGTCAAGATCCAGGTCATAGAGATGTGTGGCGCAGCGCGACCTCCCGGCGCAGCCATAGAGATGCGCCGAGGACGGCTAGAACGTTGATCGTTGAGCCGACTTCCTCCTCAGTAGAAGGCTCAGCAGTCTTGATTACCGACATGGCGCAGTCGATTAACATCACCGAGCTGAATCTGCCGCAACTAGAAATGCTCAAGAACCAGCTGGACCAGGTGGGGACGGGCACCAGCGGCAGCTTCCTCGCCCCTCACTCACCCCTTCCCCACGCTGACCCCTTCACCCCCTTGCGTCCCAGCTCGGGAGATTTCCTTTGCCTGGCGAGACCCCTGCTAGCCCCAGCCGCAGCCCCGCCCTTGCCCGCAGAGCCCCTCTTCTCCCGGGCTCCCGCTCTGACCCTCTTTCCCGATCTCTGTAGGAAGTGGAGTTCTTGTCCACGTCCATCGCCCAGCTCAAGGTGGTGCAGACCAAGTATGTGGAAGCCAAGGACTGTCTGAACGTGCTGAACAAGAGCAACGAGGGTATGGGGCAGGGGGTGAAGGCAGCCTGGGGAGGAGTAGGCGAGCCGGCTTCTCGGCCCACTTCCTAACCTGGCCTTCCTTAGGGACTGCAGTCCCTTCCGTATCGAGTGCCGCTTCATCAGCCTTTGCATGTTGCCTATGGAGAACTGAAATGTACAGGACCTTCCCCTGCTCCTGTCACTTGTTTCCGTTCTCATCACACTGTGGGCGCTGTGCCCTTGGTGGAGCTCCCTTTAATGTCTTTGCGTGGGAGCTGCCAACCTTCCCCGGGTGTTTATGTTAATTGCTTTCACAGGGAAAGAATTACTCGTCCCATTGACGAGTTCTGTATCCTTTCCACAGGAATCACTACCCTACTTTCTCCCTTACCCCCTACTCTGATTATTTTAGAATCTCCCCATGATTTCGAGAACATTGTAACACACTTCATCGCTTTCTACATTTTATGAATACTAAAGAGTGAAGTGTGATATTTCTCTTTGCTGTTTGAGGGTATTAATGTAGTATGGAGGTGAACCTGGAGATATACACTTGTGCTAATAATTTAGAAGACAAGCAATAGAAGAATGGAGGATATGCAAAGGGAAAAGTTGACTGTATTTGGTAATCTGCAATTTCAGCTTAACTCTGTGGCCCATTCCTAATTACTTTCACTAAGAAACCTGGGTTGTGTCCATTTGTTGAACGTTTTACTTGAAGGAACAAGTCATGGCAAAAAAGACCTGGAAACCTTAAGAACTGAGAGGCTAGCCAGGCATAGTGACACACGCTTGTAATCCCAGCACTTTGGGAGGCTAAGGCAAGAGGGTCTCAAGTTCAAGTCCCACCTGGACAATTTAGCAAGATCCTATCTCAAAATTTAAAAAGGGCTTAGGGATATAGCTTTGTGCAAAGGCTATGAGTTCAATCTCTAATACCTCAAAAACAAAGCAAAACAAGAAGCTAAAGAGAAACAAATGGCAGCAAAGTGCAGAAATGGCAGTGTAATGGAAAATGGTTAAATAACCATTTAATCTTTCAAGACTTACTACTTCATGGTTGAGCGGAAAGGACGCTGGTTTTTCACCAACACTGTTCCAGAGCAGTAAGAAAACATTGTTTCTGGCATATCTGGATGGAGCTAATTACAAGAACTGCTTGAACACAAGAGATGGGATTGTGGCAAGAGTGTTCTAGCATGTGTCATTGTCTGCATAAGGAACAAACTCTGTCTCTCAACATTTGGAGTTACAGTTCTAGGGCTTCTAAATTACTATTATTATTATTATTTTTTTTTTTTTTTTTTGGTACTGGGGAGTGAACTCAACCTCATGCTTGCCACCAAGCAGGTGCTTGTGCCCCTGAGCTAAAGCCCCAGCCTGCTTCAAAATTATTTAGTCCTCATGTCTTGTGCCTTTGAGAAAAGGAGGGTCCTAGTAGGACTGTCAGACTGTCTGATGGGGATTCATGGCTCATGCTGGGCTAGTTTTTCCCTTAATCGTTACTTCTCAGATGTATGTCCCTGGGAAGCTACATGATGTGGAACACGTGCTCATCGATGTGGGAACTGGCTACTATGTGGAGAAGGTGAGTGGGAGAAAGCATGTGGATGTCCCTCCGAGTAGGGAAAGGAAGTTTAAGGGCAATCTACAGGGTAGGACAGGCTTTTTTTAACCCTTTTATTCATCTTTAATCTTGCAGACAGCTGAGGACGCTAAGGACTTCTTTAAGAGGAAGATAGACTTCCTCACCAAGCAGATGGAGAAAATCCAGCCAGCTCTACAGGAGAAGCATGCCATGAAACAAGGTAAGCTCTGCCTGGGCACCTCTTCATCCTTCCTACCTCTACAATAAAGAACGTAGATTATATTTGAAACCTTGAGGTTTTCCCCTTTGCTGGATTAACAAATTCCTGCTGGCTTGAATCACCATTATTGAGTGCATATCACTGTCCTGCTTCTACCACCGATGGGATAGTCACACACATGCCATCCGTGGGGTAAGCTGCCCGGCAGCCAGACATGAGTTACGTCCCCATTGTGAACTTGTTAAAACCATGTTTGTCTTTGGTATCTTGGTATCTTATTCTCTAGATTCTGCATTACATACCCATGATTTGTAAATTCCTGGTTTGGGTGTTTCAGAAATTTTGGAGGAAGGAAGTCATATCTGTGCTTTTGTGAAGCTCCTGTTTATTTAACAAGGATAAGATGGAGCATGAGATATACATAAACAAACACAGGAAGGAAACATAATCTTAACTAAATAAGTACTAGAAATTACAACCCTGGTTGCACATTGGAGTCCTTCAGAAAGTTTACAAGGAAAGACTGAGTCCATTCAGCTTGGAAGTAGAGATAGGTAGAGTGATCCCTGGGGTCTGTTTTTTTGTTTTGTTTTAAATAAAGGTACTACTTGGGAGACTGGGACAGGAAGATCACAAGTTCAAGGCCAGTCTGGACAACTTAGTGAGAACCTGTCTCAAAGTATTAATGCAAGTAAAAAATTAAATGAGTAGATAAATAAGGGCTAGAGGTACTGCTCTGTGACCAAACTTTGTACAATGTGTGTGAGGTCCTAAGCTTAGTCCTAGTACAAAAAAATAAAATAAATAAAAAATAAATAAAAATAAAAATGTAAAAAATTCACCTGGTGATTATTAGACAAGATGGAAGACTTTTTTTTTTTGTTTGTTTGTTTGTTTTTTTTTGTGGCACCGGGGATCGAGCTCACAACCTCGCGCCTTCCTGACAGGCGCATAAGCCACTGAGCCAAACTCCCGGCCCTGGTTTTTTGAGGCAGTGTCACACTGTGTAGCTCAGGCCGGCCTTGCGCTCGCGTTGTAGCCCAAGCCGGCCTCGAACTCACAACGCTCCGCCTACCTCAGCCTCCCGAGTACTGGGATTAAAAGTGTGTGCCACCACGCTCGGCTAAGATGGAAGACTATTGAAAGAGGGGGAAAAAATTGGGGGTGAGAGGGTGGAACCCAGGACCTTGTGACCATTAGGCAGGTGCTGTACTACTGAGCTGGAACCCCAACCTCTAGAAATTTCCACATTACTATTTTTTTAGTTATCTCTGACTGATTTATTTATTTTTTCAAATACATTTTATTTCAAAGAGAAAAAAAAATTCCAACACGTCAATCAGGGGGCATCAATGGTATATACGTTGGGCATTGGCCATCCCCAAATCATTCACCCAGAGCACAAGACATCTGCATTCAATTGTCTGAACAATACCAGCACAAATCTTGAGTGCAGTGAACTCTCTGGTTTAATCTGATACATTTTTATTTCCCAGTGGCTAGTGTATTGACTTGATACATTGTAGACTCTCAATGTGTTAGTGTGTATCCCCTACAGTGGATCATTTTTTTTGAAAAGTTTAATCAACAATCAGAGTTGGTTATCCACCTGCCACTTTTCCTTAACTCTAGGGCCTCTCCCCTAGCTCCTGACCATGGTGTAATTCTTCCTCTTTCCCCACAGCTGTCGTGGAAATGATGAGCCAGAAGATTCAGCAACTCACAGCCCTGGGGGCAGCTCAGGCTACTGCCAAGGCCTGAGAGTATGTTGTAGATATGAAGCAGAGGGTGGCCTACACCTATAATCCCGGTGCTCGGGAGTCTGAGGAGTCTGAGGCAAGAGGATCGCTGTGAGTTCGAGGCCAGCCTGGGCTCCACAGGGAGTTCAAGGCTAGCCTGAACTATATAGCGAGACCCTGTCTCCATAAAAAAAAAAAAAAAAGAAGTGGGGCAGAGGGACAGTATATGGGCCTGGAACCTTGTAACCGTGGCCTCCTGGTGTCCCGAAGGGAAGGATCTTGTGTTTAACGCTAATAAATGTGCCTGCTGGGCAGAATGTGGATCTTTTCTTGCATTAAGAGAGGAACTGGTAATGAGATGGGGTGAGGGTGTGTGTGGAAAAGGTGTGCCCCTGCTCAGAGCCTGATAGGCAGAGACAACCCCATGGTCCTTGGAGGCGCCAGTCCTCGGCCAGTGAAAAACTAGAGAAAAGCTGGTTGAAGAGCTTGCGGCTTGGTGGCTGGTTGCCGTGGGAAACAAGGAAGGCGGAAGTGGAAGCAAGCGCGGGTGCTTCCCCTTCCGGGTCAGCACTCGCGCCTCTCGGGTCCGGGAAGCCACATGGGACAGCGCTTCCTCCGAGGTCTCTTGGTGTTGCTACTACCTTGGTCGCCGCCCCGAACCCACTACTGCATGCTCAGCCGGGAGCCCGTCCCGCCTCCGAAAAGGCCCCGTAGTAACTTCATGGCACCGCCCCGAATCGGGACGCACAACGGCACCTTCCACTGCGACGAGGCTTTGGCGTGCGCCTTGCTTCGCCTTCTGCCGGAATACCAGGTACTAGCACCTTGAGACAGCCTGCGTCCCTAGCTGGGACCCTCTGGTAGCTGGAGCGGCCAGAGCACTGCACCATGTTTCCTGGAAACCCAACATTGATCCTATACCCGTGCGACCCTTGCCTGGCAGCTCCTTTACTGCCTGTGTGCTTTGCAGGATGCTGAGATAGTGCGGACTCGGGACCCAGAAAAATTGGCTTCATGTGACATCGTAGTGGACGTGGGTGGCGAGTATGACCCTCAGAGACACCGATATGACCATCACCAGAGGTGAGTTCTCAACACCGTTTCTTTGACTTTGTGCTCCAGTTCAGCCATCAGCTGTCGAGGTCTTAGCAAGGAAACAGCGAAGGAAAGCAAATTCTTGGGGCCCACTGCAGCCTTTCGTCCTGCTCTATCTGCTCTTCACCGTCTCTCTGGCCTCGGACCTACCTTGGCTCTGGTTGGTCCGCGAGGTCTCTCCCAACTCATATCCTTTGCTTTCCATGGCTTAAGTCAGAGTTTTCTCCGTCAACTCTGACATCACCCCAACTAATACCCCATCTGGGATTAAGCAACCCTATTTTAAGATTGCTGGGGTCATATAATTATGTCAGTTGATGAAAGTTCAGATGTGTTTAGCTTTTGGTTTTTTTTTTTTTTTTCTTCTTCTTTTTCGTTTTCTCCTTGAAATAAAATGGATATGCTTTTTCTTTTGTCGTATAGTAGGGACTGAACCCAAGGCTTTCACAGGCATGTGCCACCACACCCAGCTCTACTTCTATAAATTATGTTGGAAAGAATCCCTAGTCTCTCATCCTTCCTTGTCACCTACTCTTTAATGGCTGAAATTGGGTGTGGTGGTGCATTTTGTTACTTTTTTTTTTTTTTTTGCAGCACCGGGGATTGAACTCACAACCTCACACCTGTCAGACAGGCACCTAAGTCACTGAGCCAAACTTCGGGCCCTGGTTTTTTGAGGCAGTAGCTCACTGTGTAGCTCAGGCCAGCCTTGCACTCGCGTTGTAGCCCAAGCCAGCTTCGAACTCACAACGCTCCTCCTACCTCAGCCTCCTGAGTGCTGCGATTAAAGGCGTGTGCCACCACACCCGGCCAGTTTGTTTCTTTTGCAACTTTACCTAAAGGATTATTTTATCATTTGTCTTGATACCTTGTGAATATAACTTTTTTGTGAATGTAATTTTTTATTTATCCAGTATTTAATAACGAAAGTCATAAAAGTAAAAATGAACTCCTTGAGCGATTCTGAGATGGACTGGTATTTGGAGGTCACAGCTGAGGGGGGCTGAGGTGTAGCTCAGAGGTTGAACACAAGCTTAACTTACAGAAGACCCTGGATTCCATCTCTAACCCTTCACTCCCAAAACGTTCCTTACCTGATTAGAACCACAGCTGTAATGTCTACTTCCCTAAAGTACCCTGACTTTTTCCCAGTCTATCTACCTCACTGCTATTTTAATTCAGATTTCTGCCTTACTCATCTGGACCACTGTAGGTAATCTCCTTGCTTCTGTTGTCCAGGCTGGCTGGTGCAGTTCTTTCTACTGTGCACCTGTCTGCGTAACCCCCCCAGAGACTCCCCACTACCTTCAGATGGAGCCCAGACTTCAGGACATGGCATGCAACGCTTTCCATAGGCCGGCCCCTTCCTTCCCTTCACAGCTTTATCTTTTGCCACTTAGATCTCAGACCCAGGGCCTTGAGCATGCTAGATAAGTGCTTTACCATTAAGCTACACCCTCAACCCCAGAAGCTGCCTTTCTTACAGTTCCATGAATTCAACTTTTAGGACTGACCTAAAGGCTGTCTGCTCAACCCTTTCCTCATTCCCTCCCTCCTTTCCTTGCTAGAACTTAGCTAGAGTATGGTATTTGTGGGTCCCACTTCCAGGGACTCAAACAACCACAGATCATAAAGATTTTTTAAACTGAGCCTATATTGCATACATACAGACATTTTTTGTCGTTATTCCCTAAATAGTATACCATTTCCAGTGTATTAAGCATTATAAGTAATTGAGATGGTTTAAGTGTCCAAGAGGTTGTGCATAGTTTACATGCAAAAACCCCATTCCTAGATTTGGACGGTACTTGCTTGGTTGTGTTTGTCTGCCTCTAGCAGATGAATTAGAAAGGCAATGACAGGGTCTTGTTTTTTCCTCCTTCTGAACACAAAACCGAGCATTTAGTAACTAGACATTGAACTTTAACTACTGTTAAGTGAATGGATGAATGGAGATGCCAAGTTACAGTCTATGCTGACCCCTGAGAAAAAACCAAAGCCTTTCCTTTCAGGCTTTCCCACCCCAGCTCTGGCAGTCTTCCTCATCCCCTACCCCATGTGTATGCACACACATAGGCACACACTCTGGGTTAGCTGGGCCAGCTCCTTCACCTTAGTCCTGCCTCTCTGCTCCTCAGGTCTTTCACAGAGACCATGAGTTCCCTATCCCCTGGGAAGCCATGGCAGACCAAGCTGAGCAGTGCAGGACTCATCTATCTGCACTTCGGGCACAAGCTGCTGGCCTGGTTGCTGGGCACCAACGAAGAGGACAGCATAGTGGGCACCCTCTATGACAAGGTGGGAACCTGAGGACAGAGACGCCCCTCCCCCCTCAAACACACACACACACACACACACACACACACACACACACTCCTCCAGCAAGGCAGCTCTAGGGTTTTTTTTTGTTTGTTTTTGTTGCCAGGAATCAAACTCAGAACCTTGCACTTGCCAGGCAGGCACTTGTGCCGCTGAGCTATATCCCTGGCCCTCTCATACAGCTCTGGACAGGGCCTCAGGTCAGGTTCCTGGTCCACAGGGGGCCCAACAGTCCTCTGCCAAGGAATGGTTATCTCTCCCCTACCTACATCCTGGGTGGGTATGCACAGTGCATGACATACTCTATGGGAAAGACCTTTCAGTTTGGTTTGGTTTTGTTGTCATCTTACTCTGTTCTTTAGGCTGGGCTCAGGCTTCTAGCTCACAGTGATCCTCTTGCGTCAGCCTCTTGAGTGCTGGGACTATAGGCATGTGCCACTGCACATTTCTGAGAAAGGGTCTGGAAAACCATAAAGCATGTCACAGTCTTAACATATATTAAAAGCAATTGTTTAGTACCTTTTTGTTAACAGAAGAGTGCTTTATATGTGGCAACGTTGAGCTCAGAGGTTCCTGCTGCCTCAAAGGTTGAAGAACGTATCTTAGGTACCACTAAGACACAGGAGTTGAAAAGCCAGGCGTGGTGGCACATGCCTTTAATCCCAGCACTAGGGAGGCTGAAGTAGGAAGAGCATTGTGAGTTCGAGGCTGGTTTGGGCTACAACACAAGCACAAGGCCAGCCTGAGCTACATAGTGTGACCCTGCCTTAAAAATAAATAAATAAATAAATAAACAGGGCCGGGAGTTTGGCTCAGCGGCTTAAGCACCTGTCTGGCAGGTGTGAGGTTCTGAGTTTGATTCCCAGTGCTGCAAAAAAAAAAAAAAAAAAAAAGACACAGGAGTTGGAAGCTCAGTTGGGAAGGGATTGGTCATGAAAATGTGACGTTCTACCAATGTCCCCTGCAAGCAGCTTCCTACTGGGGAAAGAACAGAGCTTGGCCCTCGAGTGTCAGGCCAAGTAATACTTGAGGGCACCTACTTGACCTTCTGAAGTTCACAAGTCAAATCTTAGATTCAGCTGTTTTGCAGGAAGGCTGTTGAGTTCAGTGTTCAGGCATGGCTTGCCAGCATCTGGCCCTATGATATGGCATTAATACACTCCTAAGGTTAAACTCAAGTTTTGAAGATACCAAGATTTTACTTTATTTATTTTTTTGCGGCACCAGGGATCGAACTCACAACCTTGCACCTGCCAGGGCAGGCGCTTAAGCCACTGAGCAGAACTCCCGGCGCCTTTTTTTTTTTTTTTTTTTTTTTTTTGAGACAGGGTCGCACTATGTAGCTCAGGCCGGCCTTGCACTTGCGTTGTAGCCCAAGCCAGCCTCAAACTCACAACGCTCTTCCTACCTCAGCCTCCTGAGTGCTGGGATTAAAGGCGTGCGCCACCATGCCCGGCTCGATACCAAGATTTTAGACTGAACAGTTTTTATTTCCACTGCTGAAGATTTTCTAAGCAGCTAACTAAATTAAACCAGTGTTAACCAAGCCTCAGGTTTGGGTCTAACCTAAGAGGTGCTAGGCAGTAAGTACTTTTTCATCTTTCCCTGAGCATACCACAGGTATAACTGAGGTGGAAGCCTTTTTTGTAGGATAGTTTTCCATAAAATATTTGCAATTATTTTTGCCCCCAAAATCTCAATCATTCTAACATTTCTTCAGGCTTATGAGATGCCATAGCTACCAGTGTCACCTGGCATATTGCAGTCTTCCCTGGAACCCAGACCCCCACATCCCAGCTCTTGATGTCTACTCTAGAATTCAGTTCTTTCCCATGTAATTTGTGTGTTTGGCCAGACACACCTATACCTCATTAACTGTGTCACTGAATGACCTGCTCGGCCCACTTCAGAGATCTACCCACCCTTGGCTACAGGGATCCACTCTAGTGAGGGCCTCTGGGAACTGAGGTCCTCCTTGTTCAGTCAGCAGCACCCCCTATACACATGCTGGCCATGGCTTGAACTTTGTGCAAGTACAATGAACCCTGAAGTCAGGCAATCTGAAGTCCAGTCTCAGCACTGTTAGCTCTTGGGTCTTAAGCAAACTACCAAACATCCCACTGCTGTCTCGCTTCATCCAGTAGATGGTTACACGGATCCTCATAGGGCTCTTGTGAGGATTAAGTGAAACTGTGACAAAGGGCTTTGGTGTAGTTCACTGGTAGAGCATGTGCAAGGCCTTAGGTTCAATCCCCAGCATCACCAAAAACAAACCTAGATAACTGCACAAATGGTATCCTCAACAGCATTTTCTCTGCTGCTGCATTAGATGTATGAGAACTTCGTGGAGGAGGTGGATGCGGTGGACAATGGGATCTCTCAGTGGGAGGGGGAGCCTCGTTATGCCCTGACCACTAATCTGAGTGCCCGAGTTGCTCGACTTAATCCCACCTGGAACCAGCCCAACCAGGACACCGAGGTAAGGAGGAACCTTAGGAAAGATCTAAGAACCCAGAGGAGGAAGCAGAAACATTGGTTTCTCCTAAGCCCTAACAAAGTAAAGTCTGGGCCACAGCCATGATTCTGAGTTCCACCATCCCCAGGCAGGATTCAGGCGTGCAATGAATCTGGTTCAAGAGGAGTTTCTGCAGAGACTAGACTTCTACCAGCACAGCTGGCTGCCAGCCCGGGCATTGGTGGAAGAGGCCCTAGCCCAGCGCTTCCAGGTAGACTTGATGGCTGGTGGGCTGATGGTCAGTAGGAGAACCCACTTTTCCCCTAAATATAGCCACACCTTACTACTTCTCTTTCAGGTGGACCCAAGTGGCAAGATAGTGGAATTGGCAAAAGGTGGCTGCCCATGGAAGGAGCATCTCTACCACCTAGAATCTGGGCTGTCCCCACCTGGGACCATTGCCTTTGTTATCTACACTGACCAGGCTGGACAGTGGCGAGTCCAGTGTGTACCCAAGGAACTCCACTCCTTCCAGAGCCGGTAAGGCCCAGGGAACCACCCTGCATACTCAGGCCTACTTCAGCCCAATATGAACAACTTGCCAACCCTGACCTCTGTCCTGTGGGTTTCTCAGTTCCGTCTTTCTGCTCACTTGTAGGTTGCCCCTGCCAGAGCCATGGCGGGGTCTTCGGGATAAAGCCCTAGACCAGGTCAGTGGGATCCCTGGATGCATCTTTGTCCACACCAGTGGCTTCATTGGTGGGCACCGAACTCGAGAGGGTGCCCTGAGCATGGCCCGTGCAACCCTTGCCCAGCACTCAGTCCCTGCCACAAATCCCTAGTCCAGTAAAATTTCTCCATCTCTTAGTGACCAGTCTCTGACCTATTACTGCCTTACGCCGTCCTGGGAACTTACTCAAATCAGCAAAAGTGAAACATTTATTATGAGACCCCTATGCTAGGTACTTTCCTCACCACCAACTTCTTAGTTTTGCTTCTTTTGGTACCGGCTATCAAACTCATGACCTCACACTTGCCAGACAGGTGCTACTGAGCTAAATCCCCAGCCCCATGTTTTGCTTCCTAAATCATTTAAAAACCATCCAGTTCCTAAGATTAAATACACTGACCAAGTTCACAAGACTAAAAAGAAACAGTGGTGAGCTGGGTGTAATGGTACACACCTATAATGCTAGGACTCAAGAGGCTGAAGCAGGAGGATTGTGGCAAGTTCAAGGCCTAAACTACATACTGAGACCCTGTCTCAAAAAAAAAGAATCTTTTGGGATTTTTTTTTTTGGTACTGGGAATCAAACTCGGGACCTTGTACTTGCCAGGCAGGCACTTGTGCCACTGAGCTACACCCTGGGCCCCTAGAGTAAAATCTTACCCTAAAATCCATGCCTTGCCTCCCTCCAAACTATACCCCAATGCAGCTTTCAAGAAGACATATGAGTGGAAAACAAAACAATTTTTTTAATTATTAGATAGGGGAGTGGGGCTGAGCAGGTGACAGCCCTGGGAGGGAATCCCAAGGTGCAGAGGTTGAGGATGTCTCAGTAAACAGTGGCAGGTCAGGCATGCAGCCTACACCTCCAGCTGGGGGTTCTTGGGCACGGCCAAGTACTGGGCTAAAACGTGGAAACTGGGCATTGACAAAGTACAGAGGGATGTGGGAGATTCGGCCTGTAGACCAGCACTGCAGAGAATGGAAAAGAAAAGTATCAGGCTGTGGGCCCAAAGATGGCCTCCCAGCAGAGGCCCACAGCAGCCGAGCACCTGAATTTCACTTCCCTACCAACCCCAGCAGCCTGGCTTACCACACTGAGGAGGGCCCCTTTGTTGAAGGAAGGATGGAAAGAGATGAGCTGGGCCTGGGCTCCGGGCTCCCCCTGGATAATACCACTAGGGGAAGTGGAAGGACAGGTGAAAGGCAACTGGAGGTGTCAGGAGTGGGATGTGTACATGCTGTGGGAAAATGGCATGGTGCCCACCCAGCACTTACCAGGGAAGTAGCTCAAACACAGGGCTGTTTCTAGTACGAAAAAGCAGAATGACTGGTTTCCCATCCTGGACCTGTGGGTTTCCTATGAGAAGAAATTGGTTGGGCTGAGAGTGTAGCTCAGTGGTAGAACACTTGCATGTGTGAGGCCCTAGGTTCAGTCCCGAGCATCACACACACAGAAGAGGTCTATGAATAAGGGGAAATCTGCAGACAGAAAGTCACAGGGCAGGGGCAGAGCTAAACCCCAGGCTGGAGCAGGGACACGCATGATTTCTGGGCAGGCAGCCATGGCCTGAGCAAAGCTATTCCTCCTTGACACTAACCTTTCATGAGCACAGCCAGACGTTCCCCACTGGGGTCCCAGACCATGGAGTGGGCCTCTCCCCCAAGCCTATAAGCCATGACACAAGATTAGGAGGGCTGTGACCCACACTTTCCTTTTCACCCTCCCCCCCACACTCAGCTTACCTCTCCTCACCATCTGATGTCTGTATTGCCGTCTCAGAAAGATCGGCCACAATTGTTGCCGACTTTGCGCCTCCAACACGCCCCTTCCCCTCAGCTGTGGGCAAAAGTAGAGGTTCTCAGGGCAGGAAACAGCCCCCGCACTGGTCTGTGGCCAGCTCACCATACCATCAGTGTGTCTGAAGGCTCCTCAGAGTGGTGTTTTACAGGTTGCTGCCTCCCTCTGACCACCCCAGATATTCTGCTTTCTGAAGTGATGCTAACTCACCACATCGGTCTGGAAATGACAAGGAGTAAATCAGTGGTTCCCCCAATACAGTGAACAGCAGTCGGTTTCCATCTGGGCTCCAGCAGCCAGTCTAGGGTCAGGGAAGGGAGGCCACATACAGGAAGTAGATGAGGTGGGGAGCCAGGCTTGGAGAATCGGGCCCACTGGAATCACCTCTTCCCAGCTTCTGTGAATCACAGCCCCCTTACCTGACAGCGTCCCGAGAGAGTTGGCCATCTCTCACAGGTCCACATCTGGGCCTCCCAGACTCTGAGACACAGGCAACAAAGGGATTAGGGCCTCCGGCTCCAAAACCTGCCCTGGCCTCCCTCTGGCAGTCCACGATGAGGTTCCAGAAGCTAAGTGGCTGTCTCTTGGGCCTTGCTCTGACTCTACCTTTGTTCCACTCACCGGAAGACAGCTGAAGGAGTGGTGGCCAGGACTTTGCTGCCATCTGGGGACCAGAGCAGGTTGGTAACACCACCTCCTCGAAACCATGGAAGGGGCACACAGATCTCTGTTGAGACATCCCATACCTATGAGACGGGGGCAGGAGAAAGCGAGAAGCACAAGTACCCTGTAAGCTCACAGTGGGCTACTCTCTTCAGTGTACACATAACCAGAAAGGGCAGAATCAAGAAAAGGACTGTTAGCCACATGGACACGAGTTCATGTTTACAATGACAATGGGCAGTTCTAGATCTGAGGAGGAATCTGGATGGAGAAATTCCTCCAGGTAAGCTGCAGAATGAAAGGACAATGAGCCCACTCTTTTTCTCTTGATATTTTCCAATACCACATGAAGACCTCTCCTTCCTCAAGGAGTGGTGGCCAAGGAGGTATGGCTGAAATGACCAGGGTGTAGGGACCACTCACCAGAATAGCAGCATCCACAGGTGAGGCTGAGAGCAACCGCCCCCCACTGGGGGCCCAGGCCAGGCTGGTGACAGGTGTGTGCCCAGGGTGAGACAACACTTGCGCACAGCCAGAAGAGGGTCTGCAGAGGGGCAACGGTATAGAGTCAGAAGATGGCAAGAAGAGACAGGTGTGGTTGTACACACCTGTAATCCCAGCATTTGGGAAGCTGAGGCAGGAGGATCACCATGAGTTCAAACCCAGCCTCAACTATACAGCAAGACCTTGTCTGAAAAAAGAAAAGGAAATGAATAGAAAGAAGTAAGCCCTATGATTTCATATCCTTATTTTTAAAACCTACTTCTTTGGTGCATACCTGTAATCCCAGTACTCGGGAGCCTGAGGCAGCAGAATCACTGTGAGTTCGAGGGCAGCCTGGGCTACAAAGTGAGTTCAAGGCCAGCCTAAACTGCATAGTGAAACCCTGCCTCAAAAATGACCAAAATAAAATAAAATAAAACCTACTTCCGGTGGCTCCTCTGAGAACAAATCTAGGTTAGGGTAATAGGAATAATCATTATGAAAGACACAGGGGAAAGAAGGGTAGAAGGAAAGGAAATCACTACCAATGGGGCTACAGAGAAGAGCAGATGATGTGCAATGTTGAGGTCAGGGTGAAAAGGAGAAAGCTTGCATTCCAGTCTCCAAGAGGCAATACCTGACTGGTAAACCTGCTGCATCCCAAAACACAGCCCTCTCCTGGTAGGCCGTGCAGCCTGTGCTGGCATCGCTAGGACCAAGACTCCCACCTCTCATCTTCCCAGTTACCTACCCTACCCAGAACACTAACCTCCATGACTACCCTTCTGCCTTTCCTGTCACAGCACCTCACTCTGTGCTCCCACATTGTTTCCTGCTTTCCACAAAGATATAGGGTGGGGACAGACCCTAGACTGGGACCACCTGAGAGCATTTGCTGTGTCTGCCCCAGCTTCTTGTTGCCAGAGCCACATACTTGGCCTGCATTACTGAGTTACTGACACCCTCTCCACCTAATACTGCCTTTCAGTTCCAGTGAGGTTTTAGGTCACTGATGCACAGTGCTTTTCAACTTTACAACAAATCACAGCTGTCTTTCCAGGGCAGGTCATCTCATTCTTTTCAATGGCTCTGCTGGATATATGAACCCTATTCAGCTATGCTTCTCCAAGTGGGCACTGGGGTTGCTTGCAATGTTTAAATCTTGTTCCTTTTTTGTGGCACTCAGGACCTTGTGCCTACTAGCCAAGTGCTAAGCTTCATCTCTACCACTGTCTTTTCATTTACTTATTTTGGGGATACTGAGATCAAACCCAGGAGGACTCTACCACTGAACTGTATTTCCCACCCTTTTTAATTTTTTTGATTTTGAGATAGAGTCTCGGTTGCCCAGGCTACCCTTAAACTTTTTTTTTTTTTTTTTTTTGTAGACAGGATGTTGCAACATATTCCAGGCTGGCTTTGAGCTCCTCTTGTATTAGCCTCCATATCCAGCTCTACCCCTTCAATTTTTGTTCCTCCCAGCTCAGCCTCCCAAGTAGCTACGATTATATGCACGTGCCATACCCAGCTATCATTTGTTACATAAACAATGCTGTAAAAAATTATTACATCTTTTTTTAAAATAAAGCTGGATGTTGTTGGGGGCAGTGGCCCACGCCTGTAATCCCAGCACTCAGGAGGCTAAGGCAGGAAGATTGCTGTGAGTTTGAGGCCAGCATGGGCTACACAGTGAGTCTAAACCCAGCCTCAGCTACATAGCAAGACCCTATCTAAGAAAGCCAAAATTAAATAAATAACAAGAAAAGCTGGATGTGGTAGCACATGCCTGTAGGATGTGCACCACATCCTACAGAGTAGGATGATCAAAAGTTTGAGCCTAGCCTGTGTGACTTAGGGAAATGATGTCTCAAAAGAGGGCCAGGGATGTAGCTCAGTGTGAAAGCCTTAAATTCAAACCCCAGTATGGAAATCAGATACGTGGAAAGAGGGATGGATGGGTGGATGGGTCAACAAATTACCTTTTGCAAAGGTTGTATTACAGTGTATTTTTTCACCAATTGCTCCACAATACCTGACATAATAGTACTAGTTTTCTTAGTCTTGCTAGTACTGGATATAATCAAGTTTTTTTCTTTATTTTTTTCTTTTGGTGGTATTGGGAATATATCCCCAGCCCTTTCTTATTTTTTATGAGAAAGGTTCTTGCTAAGTTACTAAATTATCCAAACTGGGCTCAAATTTGATGATTCTCCTGCCTTAGTCTCCTATAGTGTTGAGATTGTGTATGTGTGCCACCACACTTGGCTTTTCTTTTACCTTGATATTACTGGAAATACCGTTAGTATTTCATAGTTCACTGTTTTATACTACTGATTTTGAGGAAATACTCCTGATTAGCTCATTTCTCTGTATTATTTTTGTTTTCAACTGGAATGTCTGCTTTTTGAGAAGAGCATTTATTTATTCTTTTTTAAATTTTCCTTTTTTTTAAGTTTTTTTTGGTACCAGGGCTCGACCTCATGACCTCATGCTTGCCAAGCAGGTGCTTATGCCACTGAGCTAAATCCCCAGCCTATTTTCCTTTTTGAGACAGAGTCTCAGTATGTAGTTCAGGCTGCCTTGAGCTCACTTTGTAGCCCAGGCTGGTCTCAAACTCACAACAACCCTCCTGCCTCAGCCTCTCAAGTGCTGGGATTACAGGCATGTGCCACCATGCCTGGCTTGAAGAGCATTTATTGGTATAAGCTTTACTTCGTTACTTTCAAAGTATTGTGGGGTGGGGATATAGCTCAGCAGCATAAGCGCCTGCCTGGCAAGCACAAGGTCCTGAGTTTGATTCCTGGTACCAAAGTAGTAGTTTTTTTTTTTTTTTTTTTGCGGCACCCGGAATTGAACTCACAACCTCACGCCTGACAGACAGGCGCTTAAGCCACTGAGCCAAACTCCTGGCCTTCCTGGTACCAAAGAAAAAAAAATATTGTAGACTGAACCCTACAAGCTCTGAGCTAGGATGCTGAGCTACATCCCCACCCTTTTTAAATTTTATTATTTTTCATACTAGGGATTAAACCCAGGGCCCTTCTCTGAGCTATACCCACCTCCTACTGCTACCACCACCTTTTCGAGACAGGGTCACACTATATTGCCCAGACAAGGTTTGAACATTTGATCCTCTTGCCTCAGTTTCCCACAGTGCTGGAATTACGGGAGTACACCACCACCCCAGCTCCAATTTTGATGGCTTCTACTCTTACGGGTATTTATTCCCTTCCCCTTCCTTTAAACTTGTGTTCAAAATGAGCCTAGGGCCTGGGATTTAGCTCAGCGGCATACGTGCCTGCCTGGCAAGTGCAAGGTCCTGAATTTGATCCCCAGTACCAAAAAAATTAAAAAGTAAATAATAAATAAATAAATAAAGCCGGGCGTGGTGGCGTACACCTTTAATCCCAGCACTCAGGAGGCTGAGGTAGGTGGAGCGTTTTGAGTTCGAGGCTGGCCTGAGCTACATAGGCCAGCCTCAAAAAACTAGGGCTGGTAGTTTGGCTCAGTGGCTTAAGCGCCTGCCTGGCAGGCGTGAGGCTATGAGTTCGATCCCCGGTGCCACACACACAGACACAGACACACACACAAATAAATAAATAACCTGCCTGAAATATGTGACAGAGCCGAGTTCAAGGCCGGCTTGGGCTACAACATGAGTGCAAGGCCGGTCTGAGCTACACAGTGCGACCCTACCTCAAAAAACCAGGGCTGGGAGTTTGGCTCAGTGACTTAAGCGCCTGTCTGACAGGTGCGAGGTTGTGAGTTCAATCCCCAGTGCCGCAAAAAAAGAAAAAAAAAAAAAACAAAAAAAAACAAGCCGGGTGTGAGAAAAACAAAAAACAAAACACAAGCCGGGCGCGGTGGCACTCGTCTTTAATCCCAACACTCGAGAGGTTGAGGTAGGAGCAACATTGTGAGTTCGAGGCCGGCTTGGGCTACAACGCCAGCACAAGGGCAGCCTGAGCTACATAGTGTGACCCTGCAGTAGCCTAAGCACCTGTCTGACAGGCGCAAGGTTGTGAGTTTGATCCCCGGTGCCACAGAAATAAATAAATAAATAAATGTAAATCTATATTCCTCTGGAGCAGACTGTCCTTCCCATAATTCCAGATGCCCCTAGTTCTGTTTTGTTTTTTAAATTAAAAACATCCTAGTGCCCCATGTCCACTTTCATCTGCTCTTCCCACAGTCCTGAGAAGTGCTGAAGACAAAAACATTCCCCTCACCACCCACCACCCTGGCATAGCCATAGCATTAGGCCAAGTCAAGACAGCTGCCAGGACTCACCGGGTAGACAAGGAGGTAGGGTCCAGGGTCCAGATAAGAATACAGCTCTGGCAGGCCACAGCCAAGACAGAGGCACTGAGAGGCTTCCAGGCCAGAGCTGCCACATTTCGCTGTAGCCGGTGCTTCAGAGAAGGGACTATAGTGCTGAGGTGAAGGAGCAGGGGACTGAGTTAAAACACTAAGCCTCAGGGAACCTGAACACATTTAAGGTGGGAAAAACACACAGAAGAAAGCTACCCGATCCAAGGTCCTGGAGTCCCAGGGATACTGAGGGACAGACAGATAGGACAAAAGTTAGGTTTAGAAAAAAGACACCTCTATTTCTGGAGAACCCCTAGCCCCAATACTGGAAGAAGCCATGGGACCAGGCTCAGGACCTGCAGGACACTCTTGGGACTCCCATGGAACCAAGGCTGGAAGGAAGGAGAGACTGACAAGTTGGGGCCAACCTCCTATCCCCACACACCTGTTGGCATTATACACTCGGATGGAGTCGTCCAGCAGGGCCACGGCAAACTTGTTGGCGTGAGGGTGCCAGGCAAAGACCCGCAAGCAGCAGGTGGACCTGCGGCAGGCATAAGTATAGAGTTGGAACCCACTCCTTCCATACCCAGATCAGAAGTTCAGATTCCTTTCACATAAGGACATGGTTGGATTTGTTTGTTTTGTTTGGGTTTTTTTCAGTACTGAGGATCAAAACCAGGGGCACTGTAGCATTGTTACACCCCCACTCCCTCCTGTCTCTGTCTGTCTCTCTAAGTGATGAGGTCTAACTGAATTGCCCAGGAAAGCCTTGAATTTGTGATCCTCCTGCCTCAGCCTCCTGAGTAGCTGAGATCACAGGAGTGCACAACCATACCTGGCTTTGCTCTGCTCCTATTCTTTTTTTTCTGGTGGGGGGAGGGGAGGAGGAGTGAAAAAGTGATGTGCAGTCAGGAAAGGCGTGGAAGGAGTCTCTTCTTTGACTTCCCTCTCCCCTCGAAAGTTCCAAGCTTCAGCACTTCCCTTCCACAAGGCCCCCAGGCTTGTGCACTCACCAGTTTGTCACTTGAGCAAATTCAGCAATCAGATCTTCACTTCGGAGCTGTAAGAACAAGATGGTGGAGACATGGGGACAAAAGGAGACCATCCCTCTGCAGTCATCCCACCCAACCTGGCTAGAAAGGACAGGAAGGGTGTGGGGATGGAGTAAACATACCCTGGGAGGGCTAGGAAGAAGCCAAACTTACAGACAGGTGGGGGAAGAGGGATCCGTGGAGGGAGGAGGCCCATCGACAAAGTGCCAGGGCCCAGCTGGATGCTGTCTTTACCCACTCAAACACTGTGGGGTTGAGGAAACAGCTCTGAGTAATTCATTCACAGGTTTCTTACTGAGTATCTCTTAGGTGAGGACAAGCACTCTCTAGATCCTTTGCCCAGCACCTACCTAAGAGTATACACCTACTCTGGGTATTTTGGGAAGTAAAAGGAAAAGAGAAGATGACAGGAAAAAACAGGGCTAAAGGGTAAGAGGCTGAGCCGGGTGTGGTGGTGCATGCCTTTAATCCCAGCACTCGGAGGCCAGCTTGGGCTACAATGCTAGCACAAGGGCAGCCTGAGCTACATAATGCGACCCTGCCTCAGAAAACTAGGGCCGGGAGTTTGGCTCAGTGGCTTAAGCAACTGCCTGGCTTAAGTGCTTGCCTGGCAGGCACGAGGTGGTGAGTTCGATCCCCGGTGCCGCAAAAAAAAAAAAAAAAAAACAAAAAACGGTAAGAGGCTGGACTACTAGATTTTGGGATGAGTTCATGAAAATATGGAGGGGAAAGACCAAGCATAGAGCTAGAGCAGGCTGGAGGGAAAAACACTTACCCTCTTCCTCTGAGTTTGCAATTTCATTCAGTACCCCAAAAAGGCCCATATCACGCCTGATAAAGAGAGGAAGCTGTGAATCAGCTAATATTCTGATTCTCTCAGACCCCCCTCTACAAGTTTTATTCATTCGTTCAATAAACATACAAGTAGCCGGGCGTGGTGGCGCACGCCTTTAATCCCAGCACTCGGGAGGCTGAGGTAGGCGGAGCGTTGTGAGTTCGAGGCCGGCCTGGGCTACAACGCGAGCGCAAGGCCGGCCTAAGCTGCATAGTGCGACCCTGCCTCAAAAAACCAGGGCCGGGAGTTTGGCTCAGCAGCTTAAGTG